>CAUYRH010035652.1:0-16512 GCA_963574655.1 Perodicticus potto
GCACCAACTTTTTGTTTCATGAATTTTCTGAATGATTGTTTTGTTTTCAATTCATGTATTTCTGATTTAATTTTGGTTATTTCTTCTCTTCTACTAGGTTTGGGATTAGATTACTCTTCCTTTTCCATTTTCTTAGGATGATTCTTTAGGTTGTTGATATGCTCCCTTTCTGTTTTTTGGATGTATCACATCTAATGCGATAAATTTTTATGACTGCTTTTCTTGTATCCCACAGGTTGTGGTAACTTGCATCTTCATTGTTGTTAGGTTCAAGGAATTAAACAATTTCATCCTTGATCTCTTTCTTAAACCAACAGTGGTTCTGCATAAGGTTGTTTAATATTAATGCTTTTGTGTGGGGCTTAAAATTTTCATTGAAGTTTTAAGTTCCACCTTTATTGCCTTATGGTCTGAGACATACAAGTTATAGTTTCAATTCTTTTAATTTTGTTGAGGTTTGATTTGCAACCTAGGACTCTATTTCAGAGTACATTCCATGGGCTGATGAGAAGACGTATATTTCTTAGCTTTGGGATGGTATGTTCAATAAATGTCATTAAGCCCATTTGTTCTATGGTCATATTTACGTCCTTTTAATCTTTGTTTAGTTTCTATTTTGTGGATCTGTTTAATTCTTTCAGAGGGGTGTTAAAGTCCTATGCTATTATGGTGTTACAGGATATCATATTGCTTAGGTCAGGCAATGTCTATTATGGTGTTACAGGATATCATATTGCTTAGATCAGGCAATGTCTATTTTATAAATCTGGGAGCATTTAAGTTGGTGCATAAATATTTAGAATTGAAATGTCCTTTTGATGTACTTTTCCCTTGACCAGTGTGAAATGACCCCTTTTTAGTTTGTACATCTTTGTTCTATTTAAAGAATTATTTTTGTTCAAAAATGAGATAGAAATGAATTTTTTAAAAAAATTCTACTTATTAATTTCACTAGTATTTACTCATGTTCCATTAATGTGTCTCACTGTGTTGGGATAATAATTCTCCATTATTTAATTTCTGTATGTTGTTTTACATTTTTAAGAGACTTTGTATTCTGTTGCTTTGGACCATCTGTCTTTTTGGGTCCTCATCAGATATTTAAATTAAGGAGCTTTCTTTTAGCATATTTTAATATCTATTAGGATTACTCTTTTCTAATATTCTTATTTTTTGAATTTTACCATTTCAAATTTTCAATAACTTACCTATTTATTTTATAAATTATCTAGCTATTACATTGTCATTATATTAAACTTATAAATTAATTTAGTCTAAACTGATATTTGTATACTATCAGTACATGAAGAATATGTAGCATTCCATTAGTTGTTTTCTAGTGTACTTTAATAGCTTGTCATTTACTTCATCTTACAGATTTTGTAAACATTTCCCTAAATGTTTTATGTTTTTGATCTGATTGTAGTTATATCCTAATTCTAATTACTCATAGTCTTCTCCTTTAACTTTTTGGCATTCAAATTTGCCCAAATATCAATGTGACCAAATATTATTGCCATGATTCTTTTCCACTTAAATTTTTTTCTTTTAATAATTCTTTCTTCATGCCATTTTATGTCAGTGAAAGCCATGCATCATCTCATTTTTGAGCTCTATCCTCCTTACCCATTTGTGTGTTGAGAGCTACTTGTCATCCACTTCATCTAGAAACATGGCCCAATTTAGCTAAGTTTGTTTCTTGTATCTGTGACTTTTCCTTCAATTTTAGGTTCATCCTCTTGAATGTCAAAAACAAAACCAATCAAAACAAAACAAAACATTTTTTTCTGGAGTCTCAAAACTGCTATCACTTGACTTGCCACATTTCTGTGCATTCAGTGAAAAACTATTCAAAGACTAGAATTTATATAATTCTACTTCCTTACCATATTTTAACTCCAATTTTGTAATATACACCATTTTTCTATTAATTTAGTGAAGTCGTACTCTTATTAAATAGATTAAAATCATTCTAATCTTTGAATGAAACATCTTTTGTTCTCCATTTCTATCTTTTTTTTTTTTTTTTAATTTTTGCCTGTTGATTACCCTCTCTCTCTTGAAAACCAGTTTAGTATATTTCTAGGTCTTCTCTATACTCATTGATGATATTTTTTGTCTTATTTCAGATTATCTCTCTATAGTCCTCCAGTGATGATTAGGTCCTGTGACATCACTTCAACTGTCATTTTTGTGACACTGTCACACGTTTTCTCTATTAAATTCCAATATGAATGCAGATTTCCATTTGCACTCATAGTTTTATTTGAATAAGCCATTCACATTTCATACTTAATAAGTCTGCAAGGAAACCCATTATTCTCTCTTCAATATCTGATATTTCTCTAGTTTATTTCTGTTCTGTAAGTGACGTCACTATTTGTCATGTTTTTGTTTTTTTCACTCTTTACAAACACTTTAAAACCATTGTGTCTCAAAGCATTAGTGGGAGAGATGGATATATAAATTCTGAGATAGGATGAAAGCGGATTATAATTGTGATTAGGGGACTTCCAAGTAATTTATGGCATGTAGCTAAAATCCATTAACTGGAAGAACAGCAGGGATAAGCCTTTGGCCACTCTTAGTGCTTCCTTGGCTAAAGATTGGTCTACTTGTTCACTCTTTTATGCCTTTGAGTCTAGGCATAGGTGTACCAAAAGCTTCTGCAATTATTTCATTGCCATGTCTCTAAGCACCAAGGCAGAAAGAAGCTCATGGTAGGCACACAGCCACTCACGAGAAGTTTCCCTGTAATGGTTGAAAAAGCATGAAGCTAGTTGCTGCATTCATTGCCAAAATAAGAGATGAATAGAGAGACTACGGGGAAATGCATAAGGAAGGTCTTGTTCATTGTAATTATCCTGCATTTTAAAAGGCCAGATTACTATTAATTTATAAAATCCAATCTCTATTTTCCTGTTTGGTGATTTTAATCAAGTTAATCTGTATCTTCAGGTCCCTTCTTTCTATTCTGCCAATCCCAATCCCACCTATTCTTCAATTTTCAGCTCAAATTATACCTCCTTGAATTTGGCTCATTAATAAAAAAACGAATTTCTCCTTTTAACTTGTATATTCTAATACAGGTATCTCAGGTATCCCTAACAATATGAACCTTTGTTAAAGACAATAATATTTTTCTCTTATTTGTAGTGTTTGATTCTACTCCAACCTTTCAGATTGGAAAAATTTATTGTGATCCTATTATATCTGCAACCAGTTATTAATTTCATTTTTACCTCAATTGTCTCCTCTATATAATCTGGGTTAATGATGTCTATTTTTCTTGCTTATGTCTAGTTTTAAGTAATAAGCTTTAAGAATAAACACCCTCTAAAAGTTCTCTTCCCATCTGCAAGGCCACATTGCCTTGTTTCGATTGTTGTCTTTGTTGTAAGCCAACAGCTCCCTAAAAGGCCCGACTGTCTCAGTCTGTCTCTGCCTTGGTCCCCAGCATGCCAACCTCCTTGGGTTAATTCGAAGAACAGGTTTCTGACAAGTTCTCTGAGTTCCCTGACCCCCCCTGGCTGGGTTGAAACAAATGGTGGAAACTCACTCAAGCAGCGTTTCCCAGGTACTGGGCTTTCCAAGTTGTCCCCATGGTTACTGAGTTACCCCCCTGCGCGCTACACAGCTACCCCCTGAGCCAACTACCTGACTGTAACCCTGCCCTGTAACCGGCCATGTTCTACTTTTGTACATACTTGCTTCGCCGCATCAGCACAAAAAGGGTATAAAAAGCTGCCTGCATTTCTGTTTGCTGCCACTTGCCCTTTGGGGCAGTGGTCCGCATGTGCAGGTGTAAATAAATCGTTACCATGTGATTTGAGCCTAAAGTGGGGTCTGTGTATTTTTATGGGTGGCGTAAGTTACAACAGTTTTCTCTGTTTCTCCGAAGAAATTCATTTCAAATTTAGTTTTACTACAGCTAAGCAATGTTTTGTCCTCCAGTGAGCATGACAGTTTTTTTCAGTGTATCTGATTGGCTGATTGCCACAGAGATCATATGGCAACTGTGGTGCAGGAGAAGGGGAGAAAGATGCTGAAGGCTTGGCACAAAGCTGGTGCTGAGACATTCAGGTCAGAAACACAGCACCATCCCACTGACTGTGGTGCTCAGGAGTCTGCTGTTCCTCTCAGCTTCCCAGGTGGAGAACTGACTCATGTCATCATTTCTCAGGTGTGTTTGAATTGGGGTGTCTGGTTCTCATAAATGACACCTACATCCACTTAACCCTACTAATGATTATTATTTTTATTTGTCTCGGGCTCTGCTGCTATATCCTACGTAAGGTCAGATGTCAGGAAACTATAAAACCACAGGAAAACACAACAGCCTCAGGGTAACGTGACTCCACAGGCAGGTGGGACAATGTGGGCCTTCTCCACTGTGAGCAGCATCCGTTCTCCTTCCAAGGCTTCCCACAGCATCTGAAGCTGTACATCCCTGGAGGCGACTACCCATATGTTCACCTTGATTACCAACCTGCAGTTTTCAGGCATCTGCTAAATTATAATTTGGAGGGCACAACTGTGATTTCATCTGCATAAAGAAAGAAGACTCCTTGGCCCTCATTAAGTTAGAGTGGCATTGTACCACAGCATAGAGCAGGTATATAGGCATATCGAAAGGATCTGGGTAGAGCTAAGAGGATTAGAAGTTTACGTGTGCCTTTAGGGGATGAAGAATCAGGTTGGGTTCCTGTGTGTTTATTATTCTTTCTCATAACCATAAAGTAAACAGATTCTCTCCTCTGCAAGAAAGGGAGTTTCAAAAATACAGAATTATCTTTGCCTTTATTTGTGGCCCTTATGTGTTTTTAACCCCAAGGAACGTATCACAGAGTTTGTAGACGAACATAGTGAACATATAAAAGACTATAAAGGATGCAGGGCTACAGATGTTCCCTAATTCTATGCAAGCTGATATTTCATGGAGCCCCCATTCTGCAGAGCTTCCAGCTTGTTCTGTTACAGCACCTGATTAGACAACAGTGCTTGCAACACTCTCGGCTGCCCTTTCTTTCCTTGTTTAACTTCTCTTGTCAGTATAGTTGCATTGTCAAAATGGTCTAAGTGTTATGTCAATACCGTTTCAGATATAGAACACTACCCATGCAAAGGCTAAGGCAAATTGTTTTCCAACTAAATACTGGCAGCCTGCTTTATAGATTAAGACCAGGTCTCTCCTCAAAGCAGTGAAGCAGCAAATTTAAAAGGAGGCAAATAGAACATAGACAATATAGCAACACAGATAAAATAGTTCATTACCTGGTTAATGTTTGCATTTTTCTGGTTTAGAGCAAGGATAAAATTACAGATAACATAATGATACTTAATAGACATTGGATGTTTCAAGAGAAATGTAGCTTTTAAAGACATTTCATTCCTGTTCCAGGAAAATATAAAAGGGGTAGGGGGGAGGTGAATTGTATCATGTAAAAATCTCAAAGGCAGAAAATACATAGGAAAGAACTAAAGTCTAGATTCAAGTCTATGAATTTTTAATTATGAGAAGCTGGCCAAGTCTCTTTCCTCCTTGCGGGGACTTAATTTTCAAATTTATTATGAAGACATGAAAGCAGGTGTCTTTTCCACCACACAGAGTTGTGGCAAAAATAAAATGAGATTGTAAATGTAAAATTATATTAAAAACTCTAAAACATAATAGCAAAATTTACAATACTCTTTTATGTGGAGAAGCATTACATTGAATTTGCAGTCTCATAAACTGCGAGTTACAAAGGTGCAGAACATTCACAAAGACATTTTAGAAACTAACTAGCCCATCATCAGCCAGGGAGTTTTCCTTCCTGTGTTTGGACACATCGTGAGATAGAGAGTTCAGCACTTACTTTAGTCCCGTCTCTGCTGTCTACACTGAGGTTCCCTATGCTATGCATAAAGCCTGTGATCTCATAAGAGAATGTTTCAAGCCTTTCTTTTGCCACTTATTTATTTATTTGAGATGAGTCTAGTCTGTTGCCTAGACTGGACTGCAGTGGTGCCATCATGCTCATTGTAACCTCAAACTCCTGGATTCACGTAATCCTCCTGGCTCAGCCTCCTGGTAGCTGGGACTAGAGGGGCCCACCACCATGCTTAACTAATTTTTTTATTTTTTTTTGAGACAACATCTTGTTATGTTGCCCAGGCTGGCCTCAAACTTCTGGCCTCAAGTAATCTTCTCACCTCTGCCTCCCAGGTTGCTGGGATTACAGTGTTTAGTCATCACACCTGACCCATGTATTGTTTTTCTGATACCAGGCAAGTTGGTTTCAGATCCCACTATTTCATTTGTGTTATGGAAGTGTGATAATATGCTACACAGGTCATAGGGTTATCAGATGCTTACCAAAGCCAATCACAGGTGCTAGTAATTGTTCTGAAATGACAAGTTATTATCTTTCTAAGTATGTTATCATTATTTGTGAACTGAACACAATCAGCAATAAGGAAAGAAGGCCAAAATTCGTATGTGTCATTCATATCTACTCACAGATGTTATCTTTTAAATTATGTTATTTTATTAGCATTGAGGGAAAACGAAGGCTTGAACACGAACTCTGAAATCCTTTAACAGAGTTTAATTAAAAGCCATACAAACCAGGAGAGTGTTTGGACATCTGTGACTTTCATCAGTAACTCACAGGATAGAACATGGACTAGGGGTCTGTGGTTAGTGGAATAGTGTTTGACATGACCATGCACGGGCTGGAGTGAGGCAAAATTGGCATGTTTTAACTCATCATGAGACAAGATTTCTTTATCCTTGTTACCTTTTAGTCTCTCCTTCTCCTGGTTCTCTCTGCACTGGTCAGACTTTTCACTTTTCCCCTCCCTTTCCCATACCGTCCTAGGCAAAGAACTTCTCTTGTTGCTTATCAGATTCCCTCAACTAACTAAATGAACCTCAACTAATGTCATTTGTTTCTGTTTGGGTCATTAACTTTCAAGTATTCATTCAGCTACTTCATTTATAAAATGGTGGCAATGATAACATAGTTCTATTTAAGAATTAAAAGAGAAAATCTATATATAAAGCATTTAGCTTATTGTCCCCCTCTCATTAAGGTTCAATGATTTCTAGTTGAGAAGTTCATTCTTTAAGTTGAAATTGTTCCAGAGTCAGAATGCCTGGATTTGAAACTTGAATTTACCAGTTGCTAGGTCATTAGGTGTTATTTCAGCTCTGATTTTCAGGTTTTGTTTTGTGGGGAAATTTATAGTCCCCACCTTACACTGTCATTGTGAGGGTTAGGTGGGAAAACTCATGTAAAGGTTTTGGTATCGTAAATACTCACAGTAAATAAATACTAGCTATTTGTTATCACTATGATAGCTTAAGGAACAATTTTACATTATGCTTTTATAAAGAAAGCATTAAAATGGAAAAGATTTTTTATATTTTACCTATTACTAAAAGAATAGACAGAACAACATCTAGAACTGTGGGGGAAAAATATTTGCGCAGGAATTAGAAGAGAAATTTCACCAATCACAACTGATCTTTGCTCTTCCTGACCCGCTATTTTGGCTTCCAGAAGCTGAGATTCAGGTGAGCATTTTCTCATAAACTACTGGGCTTATCAACTAACAACATAGTTGGTTCTGTACTTCTGTGGAAAGGAGATATTGTTGCAAGATCTTTAGGAGACAAGCACATCCATCCCTATCCAACAACGCCTATCTACTGAGCAAAAGAAAAGTGGTTTAACACATGATCAGAAAATGTGTTGGCAACTGAATGCATCTCTTTTTGCTGAATTATCTGGACAGATAAGAACACAAGAATGACCCACACCATCATTTTCTATTAACTCTTACCTGACATGTCATATTTTTACCTTTTTCTTATGAAATAAAGTTGTTTTTTGGCTTGCTTCTGCCATCTATCTCCCTTCTTTTTAATTCAATAGAAATAAATAATATGAGCTCTCCACTGTACTCTTTCTAACTCATGTAGGGGGAGTGCGTAGCCCCTGTCAGCTGAGCAAACAAAAGTGCTGTGATGATTTGCAAAGTTCAATTGCCTAGCCTACGGCAACAATGCTAAAAAGTCACTCAGAGACAACTCAGTTATAGTCATTGACTATTTATTGCATCAAGTTCCAAAGTTCTTCCGTAGATTCTGACATCATTTTGTTTAAAATTCTCTGTAATATTTAAAGTATGTTTCCTACATTAAGTAGTTTTACATTCATTTTGCATCCCAAAGCAGAAAATAAACAAAACAAAATAAAAAATACCAAAAATGTGTAACCATGAAGCATAATACAAACTTGAGATCTGTTCATCCAATAAATAGTATATAAGCAAATAATATTTGATTGAATTGTTTGTAATTTAGAAAAAAAAAGTGTCGAAATTATGTGGCTGCTATATTTTGTGATGTTGCTTTTTTAAAAAATCTATACTTAATCATTGAAGGTTAGAGTGATTTCTAGAAATAGAATTTCCTATTTTAAAATTATAAAATATTTATTTCTCATTAAAAAAATTCATATAGGTAGATGCTTTATATCATGGTAATCACTAGAGCTTGGAGTCTTTATGAATTTATAATGTCAAAGTATCCAGCCCACATATTTTTGGTTGCTGAGCTAGGTCAAGATGGGGAAGGAGAAGGGTTATAGGTACAGGTGTTATATTTATTCAGATATGCATGTTGCTTACTTTTATAAGAGTATTTTAAAATATTTCATCTTAAAATAAAATTAACTTCACTTTGGCATACCTCAAACTTTCCTTTTCAGTATTTACACATGATTAACATAATGGCCAGCAGGACAAGTGTAGGGATTAAAGAGTCCAAACTGATGACCGACTAGAACCCCTGGGATTACAGTACATGCCCAATCTGTTAAGGTCCTATTTAATTCCCTACTTGTGTAAAAAGGCAATTGTCTTGAATTATAATGCTTGAGATTCATAGCTGTTTTAAGACATGGTTTCTTTACACATTCAGGGCCTTGAGAGAAGGATTGACCAGGTATTCTTGAAGAAAGTCCTTGTAATAACATTACAAATGCCTATTGCAAATCATTTTAATTATTTTCTTCAAAGAACTCCCTGACCCTTCTTTCATTTTGAATACATGATATATAAATAACTACATGGGCAGACAGTCAAGTTCGTGAACTCATCCTAGAGAAAGTGCTATGCACCTCACTGCTGACTACTGCTATGGTCACCTTGGAGGTGCTCCCCTGGGGAAGCTGTGTACTGATGCCAGCACCTAGCTCACCTTTCAAAGCAAGCTTGGAACTCTTTTTCCTGAATGGCCATTAGAATGATTGCCTGACAATTAAATTCATGAACTCCTCTTAGAAAACGTGCTACACACCTCATTCCCAAATATCACTATGGTCACCAGATGGCCAAGGGAAGTACCTCACAGGTCACCACTGTGATAGTCAGCAATGAGGAATGTAGCTTTTCTAGGATGAGTGTGTGAACTTAATTGCCAGGGTTTGTATACTAAGAGTTAACCATGGGACAAAAGATAAATCTGTGACTAGCTCCTCTTGTTATGTCCACTTAGTCATAAACTTTATTACAAGCAGCATCCCTTCTGGAGGACATCAGTCAGGGCACAACTGGAGCTTCAGATGCCTGTCAGACTACACAGCTGCTGTCCTTCAGTGCCTGGTGGTGGATTCTTGGGGTCTTCCTCATGGCTGTTGACTGAAGTGAAGACAGAAATGGAGTCTGACTTACAGAAGATTCAGTGTGACATTTTGTCACCAGCCACAGGTGACTCTAAAGAATACAAAAGAGAAGCTACACTGAAAGTGAACCTCTGGGCAGTTCATGCCACTGTGTACCCCAGCTGGCTTTAATAGCACACCTTTGGGACTCTAGCCATAGGTCAGATGGACCCACGTGAGCTATCCAAAATTCAGTTAGGATACCATAATAGTTATTAATACTAGATATATGAAAAATGTATTTCATAACATTCAAGGGGCTTTGCCATTACCTAGAATATAAACCTTTGGGTGTAATGATCCCTTTAAGGATCGGTGATGATAAATGGGTACATGTGGGTACATAAAAGCAATAGATAAAAGTAAATTCCATTCCAGTTATAATCCTAGGCAGGAGTTACATGCTTTTGTTATTCACAATCGCCATTGATTATTGGGGCTGAAGATAAAACAATTGTCTTTGTTTTTTTTTTTTTTTGAGACAGAGCCTCAAGCTCTCACCCTGGATAGAGTGCTGTGACATCACAGCTCACAGCAACCTCCAATTCCTGGGCTCAAGCGAGTCTCTTGCCTCTGCCTCCCAAGTAGCTGAGACTACAGGCACCCGCCACAATGCCATTTTTTGCTTGCAGCCGTCATTTTTGTTTGGCGGGCCCAGGCTGGGTTCGAACCCGCCAGCTCAGGTGTACGTGGCTGGTGCCTTAGCCCGTTGAGCCACAGGCACTGAGCCAAAACAATTGTCTTTGAAATGGATCACTGAGAACACTCAGTATGTAAGTCAGCAGCTCCAGTTCTGACGGCCAACTGAAACCTGCCTGGAAGGAACTCTGACAGCTGGGAGGACGCCTGCATTCTTTCTGGGTAGGTGAACTAATTTCAACAGAATGTGTTGTGAAACACTTGAATGTGTTTCTTTAACGTGGACGATGGAACCAAACACCATTGGAAGTGATTTTTAAAATATACTTCACTTATAAACAGAAGAAAAATTATTTTCTGGCTGAATTTAATAGCGAAATATTTTTAAAAAATTTTTAACTTTGATAAATGAAACAGTGATTGTTTTAAACCAAGAGCAAAGCTCTAAACATTTGAAAATAAAGCTAACCTGAGTCATTGTTATCACTACACCTGATGGCTGTTGTGGGTTCATTACAGACTTGGCAGGGACAAGGTTAGAGCATTTAATAATACAGAAGTTTGGATACAAAGTGTGAGAATAATTGTATTTCATGTAAATTAATTTAAAGTTCCACACTACGGTGAGTAATCTTAATAAGATGAGCTAATTCAGTGGTTGGCAAACTTCAGCCTGCAGGCTAAATCTGGCCCACTGCCTGTTTTTTGCAATAGCTGAAAAAAAAATTAACAGACTATTTTATGACATGTTAAAGTTCTGTAAAACTCAGATTTGAGTGTTCCAAAATAAAGTTTCATTGGTACATAGCACTCCCATTCATTTATATGTTTTCTATGGTTAATTTTGGCCTCTAAAGGCAGAGTTGAGTGGTTGTAAAAGAGGCTGTATGGCCTGCAAAGACTAAAACACCTGCTATCTAACCTTAACAGAAAAGTTTGCTGACGCCTGACCTAGTGAATACAGTGACATGTTCTGTGGGATTCATTGGGTGCCGTGCATTCTTCATAGGAATAGAGAATTATTCTGGGCCCGAGTATTTTCCCTCCAGTATCTTAACCTCTGGATTTGTTATCTTCACAGTCATTTTATGTCCTGAGTGCTGCTGATGTCCTATTCTCAGTGGCAGTAGTGACGCATGCCCTTAGCGCTGGGTCTGGCTCAATGGCCAATTCACTTTTCTGAGCTTCCCAGAGGTACCCTCCTGGCTCAGAGATTCTGTGAACTATCCAATATTCTTTAATTACTTCCTTTTCTGAGCATATCAACCAAGTGATTACTTGCAATTAGGAATTCTGGTACTAAACCAAGCATAGAAATAATCGACTAAAATAGGATCCAGAAGACATATCAAGGTGATAAAGCATTTAAGTAGATTAAGTGAATGTAGACAAATGTTCTCAGTATCTTGTATGGATGAGCCAAAACCCAAAGACCTCATATGCATAAGACATCAGAAACGGAGTAAAATAGATAGCCCACCATGTTTCAAGAAATCAGATAATTGGTCAAAATTAAGCACTGAACTTAAGGAACATGAAAAATAAAGTGCACATGGATGGGACACACACAAAGAGGACAGTCTTATAAACTTCTGCCGTATTTTTAACAACCCATAAAGAAACACATTTCCAGTCTTTTACATGTGGATAACCAATTCTCCCAGCACCATTTATTGAATGGGGATTCTTTTTCCCAGTGTCTGTTCTTGTTTGGTTTATCAAAGATCAGGACGCTGTAAGATGATACTTTCATCTCTAGGTTTTTTTTTTTTTAATTTTTATTAAATCATAATTGTGTACATTAGTGCAATCAGAGATACCATCTAACTCCAGTGAGACTGTCCCACATCACAAAATCTCATCTCTAGGTTTTCTATTTGGTTCCAAATGTCTCTCTCTCTCATGCCATTTTTATCACTATGGACTTGTAATATAGCCTAAAGTCTGGTATGGTAGTACTCCCTGCTTTGTTTTTATTACTAAGAATTACCTTGGCTATACTTTTTTTTTTCTGGTTCTATACAAAATGAAGAATTATTTTTTCCAAATCTTGGAAGTATGATGTTTGTCTTTTCATGGGGATTGCATTGAATCTGCAGATTACTTTGTCAGGTATAGACATTCAATAATGTTGATTCTTTCCATCCATGAGCATGGCATGTTCTTCCATTTGTTAAAATCTTCTGCTATTTCTTTTCTTAGGGTTTCGTAATTTTCTTCATAGAGGAGAAAAACTCATTTCAATTCATCTGGGAGCAGGGAAGGGGAGCAGTTGGGGAGCTCTCACTGAATGGGCACGGGCCTGGGGTGTTTGGCACATCTTTTGAGCTTGTGACATAACTATAAGAGGGACTTTGCCTAACAAAATCAAATATTTTGACCTGGTTGTTTGTACCCTCACCTTAACTTGAAATAAATTTGCTTTTCAAAAAATAAATAAATAAAAGGTAAAAAACAAACAAACAAACAAAACATATTTCCAAACACTGATTGTGAAGGAGTCAGAGACTTTTAGTGAGTAGTTCAATCAATGTTATAGACAGTGAAAGACCCAGAAAGGACATGGGGAGAAAGTGCCCCTTCAAATCACCTCTGAATTCTCCTGATACCTCTAAGTCATTTACCTTCAGCCTCAGCCTTAATTCCCTCATTTTCAATACTAGGATGAACTTGACTTCCTTCCAGGGTTAATTAAAAGGACTAAATATGTACCAGTTGAAAGCATGAATTCAAATCAAACAGTCCTGGGATTAAGTGTTCTCCTTGAAATTTACTATCCAGGTAAATTTGTGTGAATTACATATCCTTTCTAATTTGCCTTTCTTCCTCTATAAGTGGAGATTACAATAGCATCTACCCCACAAGATTCTGTACAGCATTAAACAAAGAGTATATTAGGTCATGGCACAGAGCCTGCACATTAAATAAATACCCCATAAATGATAGATAAAAGGGAAGAGGCATAATGCTGTGGTCGGGGAGTTCAAAAAAGGAGTAAGTGAGCAAAACTCCCATTTCTCCCCAGTTTCTGCCTTGGAATCAGAATGAAATGCTCTCATAATCTGGACTTGCTTCTAATGCTAATAATAGATCCTGTGCAAATAATTCACTGGAGGCTATTGATTGGCATTTCTCAAATCAGATCCCCATGTGTGGTTGCGTTTTCTGAGTGAGGAATCACTCAGTCCTGTGAAAAGGGCCATGTGTTGTACAATCTCCCTCCCCAGCTCCATGACCAGAACTCCTGCTAGCATTGCTCAGCCTGGCCCCTCCATGGCAGGGCTTGGTTTACATGCCCCCACCTATCTGGCAAGCTTGCCTGAGATGTCAGGGCTAATTTTTATTGGCTTATGTATTATTCAGGCAACTTCTCGAGGAACACAAGCCTGTTTATTTGGGCTCACTGCTTATTTTATCTTGCTTAGGGAAGAAAAAGTTCAATAACATTGTAAAATCAAATTTTCCAGGCAGCAGTTGTCTGGGGGCACATGGACGCATTTCTCGCTGCCTCCTTACCACGGCACCTGTTATGCATAACCAAACATCAATTCTTTTGTTTGTATTTCTTCGTTCAAAAATAAAATCTTTAAAAGTTTAAGATTAAAAAATGCACTGTTAAGAGTGAATGTTTCACAAGTGTCTTATTCTTGAGAGTTAAATGTAACACATAAAACAATTTTAGAGTTTCCATTATGACTATGTTTAAGTACATGTTTAAGATGAAAATATTTGGTCAATCTAATTTAATTTGAGCTACTTTAAAAACCCAGAAATACTGATTTTTTAAAATTTCTCAGAAATCTTTCAACAGTTATAGTGAAGAGGTCTATTAATTTTTTTTTTAAGTTATAGCACTTGGCTTAGCATGAGTATATAACTTTATACCCAGTTGCTTAATTCTGGGTTTATCTGTTTATTATTGCCTGCTTCTCCTGTAAAGAAGACTTTTAGCACATCTGAAGCTGTCTTCAATAAACTTGCAGTTACTACTAAAAAATATTTGCATGCATTGGACCTGTGGATGAATGTCAAACCTGAGGGCCCTCGATCTAATCCTTTTCATTAGGCAAATGAAGTTCCCACATGCTGTCTCTTCCGCAAAAGCATGTCTGATGAAAAACATGGAGATTTACAAAGCTTACTTTTATGAAACTCAGAGATACCTTACTTACTAATTATAGGATGGAATTAAATATATAAAAATAAAAATAAAAATCACCCCTCATGGAAATCAATCAGCCACTTGGTGAAGTTGACTCTATTGGACCCATCCACCCAGAGCCAACACCATCCATCACAACTAGAACCAGCACACACTCTAAGTATGAGCCGGCCTTAGCTTCCTGCGGAGCTTCAGTCAACATGATTACATGAAGAGCTGCGAAGTATTTGATCTTACCAGCATGGGGTCTGACATAATATCACATTGCACCTGATTTATAGAAAAGCAAACGCATCAGTAGGCACTACCCGCGTGATCTGCCAGTCCTTCCACAAACTCCATCACCCTGAAGCAGCTGGGCTGATTGAACAAGGGAATGGCCTGTTTTAAGGAGCAACTGAGACAGCAGCTTGAAAGAACATCCCTTGAGAATGAGGTGCAGCATTCCAGAATGTAATCATATAGGTGTGGGTTCTTAATCCATGGGTCCAGTAACCAAGAGCTGGGAAGGTGAACAGCCCTACTTACCGTCACTCCCAGTTGCCCACTGAGGGCCTGTGTGCTGCTTCTTCCCACCATTCTGGGATCCGTAGACAGGAGGTCTTGGCTTTCAGAGAGAATGCTGTACCCCACAGGAAGTCTTATTAAGTTGTATTATTTGTCTACCAAATTAAAAAGAATAAAAATTTCATTTTTAAAATATAAGAATAGAATTGCAATAAGAATAAAAAGAAAAGAATAAAATTTATAATTTATTCCTTTACTTTCTAATCTCATCGAATTTTGGTCAAACTTATATTTGTTAATTATTAAAAATCAGCTATGTTACTGAAAATATATTAGTGTATACAGTCGATTAAACTAATTTTTAACCTCTTAAGTAAATAGCAGATGTTAGGCCAGTATTACAAACATTCTTCTGGAAAATAAATTCACTTAATGATCAGTAAGAGAATATTAAATTAATTCTTTGTTATGAAAAATATAGGACCATATGTCACTAACAGCGATGAGCTCCCTAAGGTGCAGAAACAAAATTAATTTATGTCAGTGATAGAGTGGAAGGACTTAGACTATCTGAAGAATAACAGACTCTGGAAAACAAAGGCATGTGGAGAACAAATATTGAATTGAATTGAATTTTTTCTTGTATTACTTTAAGAAGTTTTCTCTTCAAATTGCTTTATGTTTCTGATAGAACTACTCTGCATAATCACTTTGGAATTGCCATTTTTAAAACTTGAAGGAGTAAATAATATATTTAAAGAAGGTGGAGGTACAAGATGATCTTCAAGTTTTTCTACTCAAGAAAGTATAACTCCATGGATGGAGGTGGAACATATTCTTCTTAGCAAAGTATCTCAAGAATGGAAGAAAAAGTATCCAATGTACTCAGCTAATTTATAGGTTTCATATGAAGGCTATAACCCAACTATAGCACAAGAATATGGGGCAAGGGGCAAGGGAGGGGCAGGAGGGAGGAAGTGGGGTGGAAGGAGGGTGATTGTTGGGACCACACCTATGGTGCATCTTAGAAGGGTACAGGCGAACCTTACTAAATGCAGAATACAAATGTCTTCATATAATAACTAAGAAAATGCCATGAAGGCTATGTTAAACAGTTTGATAAAAATATTTCAGATTGTATATGAAACCAGCACATTGTACCCCTTGGTTGCACTAATGTACACAGCTATTATTTAATAATAAAAACAATGAAAAAATAATAGAAATTCACTATTATATAATTTTTTAGCTTATGAAAATGACAAAAACGTTCCAATAATTTTACAAAATGAATATGATTTTTATCAGAATACGATAAAAGAACAAAACATAAGAATCGATAGAAAAGTTTCACAGATGAATAGTTGTAAAACTCTTGAACATTATAGCAAGTTAGCCCCAGCAATTTATTAAAACAATTATATCAAGTAATGTGGTGCTTATTCCATTATTACATAAAAACGATACTAGTTAGTACCAATTGCTAATTAA
>CAUYRH010035654.1:0-67208 GCA_963574655.1 Perodicticus potto
ACTGTACTCCAAGCCTGAATCATCGTACACAGTTATGACTCAATAAAAAATAATTAAAAATTAAAAAAAAAAAAGAGTGAATATTGTATGGTTTCAATTTATAAAAAATGAATGAATCTATAATGACATAATGTACATCTCTAGTTGCCTGAAGAGGAAGGTAAAGAAGATTGAGAGAAAGGATTACGGAGGAACATTAAGTAAGATTTTGTAGGTGATGGATCTATGCATTGTCATGATTGTGAGGATGGTTTTCCAGAAATATTCACATGTCAAAATTTATCATTATACACTTAAATATGAGCAATTTATTATGTTTCACTTATACTTTAATAAAGCCATTTTAAAGAAACCTATTTTCCTGATGTTTGTAATGCCTTGGGATTTTTCTCTACCTTTTCATCTCTGTTTTAAATAATACCAAACTATTGTACTCTTAACACCTCTGTCTGTCTTGGACAACTAAACACAAAAACTCACTTTGAAGAATGTCAAAATGCATATTTTCATCAGAAAAATCTCTCATAGCCCTTTGTTAAATGCTCAGAGATTCATCATTGGGTTTTATGAACCAAATACATTCTGTTTTATAGAATTAGGGGAGAGAAAATGCATACAAAAGAACCCAATCCTTTTTTTTGGCAGCCCTTTATGTCAGAGCTCAAAACTGCTGTCTGATAAAATGTAGGCCACCAGATTGAATTACTTCATTGAACCACTGCTGTCCTCTGTTAATGGTAATTGCACAGATATAGCAGTCTTTCTGGGCAACATCTCAGATATTTACCTCCTACTGTTTTTCAATTCAAACCTTTGATGAAAATATTCCCAGTACTTCTTTAAAGCAGACATCCAACTGTCTTTCTTGACAAAAGCAAGGTCTCTAAATCAGATCCTGACAATTTGTGACACAGCAGTCTATCCAAATCACCTTTTACCTATGTCACTATGTCATTTCCTAAAGAAAAAAAATGTCCATCAGACGAACAATTTCTGTAGGTTTGAGGGGCTGTAAGGTTGGTATGCCAGCAAAAATGGGAGAGGGAAAGGGAAAACTAATTTTTTCCTTGAGTAGAAGGAATTCAGTGAGGGGATGACCAGATCTAATAAGCAAAATAGAGGTCATGCATATTTTAAAGCCATTTTTAGGAAGAGACATCTTTAGATATTTGGTTTTGTTAAAAAATGGAAGTAAATTTGAATTTAATGATCTCTAAAAGCTACTACTTTTAAGGAGGCAGTGAAGCAGATTAATTTTTTTTTATTAACTTTTTCTGTTAGGTTATTTTAACAATATTTAGCATTTTAATTTCTTTTCAGGGGGTCAGCTCAGCTCCTGCCCTAAACTGAGCAGATTAAATCTCTTCAAATGTTGTGAAAACAGTACCAGTGGCACGTACCATCATCAGCTTTCTCCATTTGACATGCAGTAACATGGTGGCTACAGTGAAGAGTATAACAAGAAGGTGCCAAACATGGCATTGAGTTCAGTTAGATGAGCCTGAGAGTGAAACTCATTGTTAGTATCTCTTGACGATTGTTTATTGGGCACTGTTAATACTTTTAGTTTTAGAAGGATATAACCAATAATTGCTTTCTTGGATCAAATTGTAGCACCATATGTTTATGGACGGGTTAGCTTTAGGAGCTGCCTGAGCCCCTCTGGGAGTCTGCTTTCCACTTTTGGTGAGAGAGCAGCTGACAGTAAAGTAAGGATACTGCCTGTTGCTAGCCTAGTTTTGTTCTTCCCAAGTGGAAGTTTCTTCCAGGAATGAGACTTGGAAGGACATTTGTCTAGGAATGTTGCTGGATACTGGCCTCCCTTGATGGTACTGCTATTATGGGATGTTTCTCACTTAGAGTGGTTTCATCCAAGCAAGTCCTATTCAACTTGAGAGAACAAAGCAAAACCATGGGCTACGCACTGGGGAAGGTTTGATTTGGGTGTAAGGATTCCCAGAATCTCAGTCAGGATTTTTCTTTTGAGAAACAGTGAAATGCTCCAAGGAAGTTGGAGCCAGGAAATAATAAAAGAGATGGCAATAAAAAAATCTTTTTTATTAATTGACTACATGGACTTTGAATGCAACTAGTCTTTACTTTTGATTGTGGCTTCATAACATATTTAGGAGCAATCCTTGAAGAGCCTTTGCCTTTCTTTTTATGGATCAGAGAATTTTGATAATTACAAGGAGAAAACTGTCACTTTTTGCCAGTAAAGCCTCCATTGGTGGCTGCTTGTCCTTTATTTGTAATTCTCTTTCTCGGTATCCTTCATTACCTTTCCCCATCTTTATTTAAAATCATAGGCTGTGAAGGGGCTACCAGGAAAATAATTATTTCATAGCTTACTAAAGCATGGTCCCCAAATACTCAACTCCTGTTCCTAATGCTAGAATTTTCTAAACCAGTGATTTTTCAACTGGTGTGCCATGAGAGGATCGTAGGTGTACCATAAATAATTTTAAACATCATTAATTAATTTTTTTTTAAAGTTCAAAGCACAGTAAGTATATTCTTTTATTCACTTTTTTAAAATCATAATTTAAGTGTGCCATGGAAGTTTATAGGTTCAAGGTTCAATGTTGTGAGATTTTAAAAAAGGCTGAAAAAGGGTGGAACCTGTGGCTCAAAGGGGTAGGGCGCCGGCCCCATATGCCGGAGGTGGCGGGTTCAAACCCAGCCCCGGCCAAAAACTGCAAAAAAAAAAAAAAGGGGGGGGGGGTTGAAAAACTACTCTAAACTGAAACCTGGATTTACATGCTATTAGGATGACCTAGTATTTAGAAGTTCAGAAAGAAAAGGACTGGCCAAGAGAGGAACCAGTTTGGGTTCATCTGCAGAAAAATCACTTGCACCTGGAATAGAAAGAACCTCAACGTAGAATGTCACTATCTGGCCGGCAGTTTCTGGCGTGGTAGGAACCTCAACTGAAGTGTCCTGCTGGTGTTGTCTACTGACATGGAGGTAGTGCTGACCTAACATCTGACCCAGTTTTCTCCATCCATAATTTCATCTTGCCCATTTTAAAGAAGAATGAAGTGAAGTGACAAGCTCAGTGAACCTGCTTTGAGAACGCCATTTCCTGTTTCCCACCCCACCTTTGACTCTCATATACTGTCTTCTGTTCTTGGCTCCTGTCTGCCATACTCCTCTCTCTGTTGACACAGAGGATGCAATGTCCAAAAGATCTAGGAATGCCAGTAAGAGCTAAATTGCTTGCAGCTGGCAGTGCCACCTGTGCCTATCAAATTTCAGCCAAAGCAGTCACTTTTCCAGTGTCCTGTTTTGGGGAATTGGAAAGTGACTCAGTATGGGGCCAGCTTTGGTCTGAATGGAAGAGAGAGCTTTTCCTGGGCTCAAGTATGAGGACAATATTATGAACTAGGATTGCAGATGGCCCCAAATTCCCTCTTTTTGCATCTTTATGAGGTCACAGGCAGCCCAACAGATTTCCAAGTTAAGCCTTCAGCGTTCCAGTGAGCAATGATAGAACTATCTTCAGCAGTCTCCTGTGACGCTCCATAACCTTGTCACAAATCCATAACCTACTCTGGACCTTGTATAGTTGACCATGCGTGTGATTTCTTCAATCTCCAAAAGATCTCTCTGCTTTCATTATGTTCATTTTATTTTGTTTAATAAGTTATGTACTTAGGGAACAATTTCTCACCTTTGTACCCCCACCTCATAAAAAATTCTTCATATAATTTTGAAAAAGCAAATTAGTTAACATTTTAAATTAAATCTGATAACATTTTTCTATAATTTTCTAAGAATTTGCCATTCCTTAGTATTCTCCTTGGACAAATCATTCCTATTTTCAGTCAGCTTTCACCACTTTTATCTTGCTTATTCTCTGGTATATTTCTTTGCATGCCCTCTTTTTCTTATTTCTGTTTTTCATTCTTTACACACTCCTCTGGAGCCTGTAATGACCCAGGCACTTCACAAGGTCTGAGCATATCTGGATGAAAGATATAGTCTCTGCCCTTTAAGGGCTTGAATACACATGGGGACTTTGAAAATTACACCTGGGAAACTCTTCCTCATTTGAGAACTGCCACCATAATGAGGTCATGGCCTTATGATGAGAGTGAGAGGAGGGAAAACTTTGAAGCAAACAGTTATTGTGTAAGTGTGATGTCTATTTTGATAAGTCTTATTAAAGAGTTTGCTTTTATAGTGAAAGTGATTGGGAGCTGCTGAAAGATTTTACACTGTAGAGAGATTAATTCAATTTGCATATGTTAGATAGAACACTTAGACAGTATTGTGGAAGATGACTTTGCAAGCATGAGATCGGGGCAACAAGATTCTCAGGAAAATTATTGTGATGGCAAAGTGATTGGAAGAGAAAGGGGACAATTTAAAACATAGTTAGGACATAAAATTGTCAGGACTAAATCATTGTGTAAATGTGGCAGTGATCAATAGAGAGGCCCCTGAGGAGGCCTGCCAGAAAGCTTCTGTATTTTACCAGTAAATGCTCGCACAAAATGGTAGTATAGAGTAGTGATTAAGAACACATACTCAACTCCTAGTTTTGCCACTTGACTATAAAGTTAAATTTTGGACATAATGATTTTTTAAGAGGCTCATGTGATATCTGAGGAAAGATATCCCATGAGAGTGTGAGTCTGGAGCTCAGGAGAGCAGCATACACTGGAGATGGTTTGGTGTTTCATGCAGTCCATATACCAGATTTTTCTTTCAGAAAAAAATTGTTATGATTAGGACACATGTTGAACATGAGAGATTTTGATTTCTGTCTACTTCTTTCTTTTTAGTGAGGACATACTATGTATCTCTTTGGAACCCAGCAAAATTGTAGAAAACACTAGATAAACAACTTTCTTTTTTATTTATTGCTTTGCTTTTTTTGATTACTTTTGCTCTATTGTCAACCTGCATTTTATTTTAAACTTCTCCTCTCAGAACTGCTGATTCCACAACGCTGTTAGAGTTCATCTCCGAAAATGCCATTTATTAAGACTGTTTTAAGGTCATATCGGCATTAGTTGATGGTGACATGGCCTGTTTGGAGGATGCCACATGATTTCTATCTTGCTGAATCTCTCACACATATTTGAAACAATTATTATCCTCTCTGCTAGCTCTTGTGACTTGTTAGATCATTATGTGGGGATGTCACAAAATATTGGCAAGACCCCAGTGTGAAACACCATCTTAATACATGGTGGTTAAATTTTTCTGAATTTGTGTGTCAAGGAAAACAAGATGGCTTAAAAGAATAAATGAATTTCAAAAGAAACTCAGGTTTCTAGAGTAGAAATGACAGAGGAAATTTTTTGGTTAATGTTTTGATATTTGACTTAGGAAATCATACATAGGAGTAAGTATGCATTTTAGTGAATTTGGATTTGTGAGAATTATATCTGATTACAATAGAGAAATGGTTTTTGCTATAGCATAAGTAGCTCCCAAATATCATGCCATAAAGTGCTAGGCATATTTAGATACGAAATTTGTGCATACTTTAAGGAAGAACCAGGTAAACTTCAAACTATACAAACTATGTTACTTTTAGAAAGAATAATTTGTCAATTACCAAACATGAAAATTTTTAATCATGTGTCTCTGATACACTTTCAGTCTCACTAAATAACACAAGTACTTAATATGAATGTCTATCGGATGAGGACCACAGACTTTTATTATAGGTCAGATATAACAGACATTTCTTTATTCTGTTCATCAGAGTGAAGGATATATAATGATGTCAGCATGACCTCTGCTTTAGTTTCACTTCCCCTGCTGTTTTGTAGTCTTAGGGTGTCCATAGGAGTAGTCCCTATTTCTTGTGGCTTACTCATAGTCTTAAAGTTTCTACCTCATCAAACGATAATTAGATTGGTCTTTTTTATATTTATTAACCAAAGAGTCTTCTTTGTACATGCAACATATTCCAACATCTACGATTTAAGTGTTATTTGCCCAAGTATTACCTGTACTCTTGCTTTCATACAAGAGGATTTAATAACTTAGCATAATATGTTAATATTTATATTAATGAGATGTTTGATAGTCAAACATATTTTGACTGTTTGAAAAATCAAGCTGTAGGGCAGCACCTGTGGTTCAGTGGGTAGGGTGCTGGCCTCATATACCGAGGGTGGTGGGTTTGAACCCGGCCCCGGCCAGCTAAAACAACAATGAGAATTGCAACAAAAAATAACCAAGCATTATGGCAGGCACCTGTAGTCCCAGCTACTCAGGAGGCTGAGGCAGGAGAATCACTGAAGCCCAAGAGTTAGAGGTTGCTGTGAGCTGTGACATCACGGCTCTCTACCAAGGGCAACAAAGTAAAACTCTGTCTCAAAAAACAAAACAAAACAAAACAAAACAAAAAGTCAAGATGTAGTTGTTGAAATACCTGAGGAAGGTAGCCCATCATATAAAGAAAAACTGATGACCCCCTGGCTTTAGTAAGTGATGCTAGATTTTCCACTAACAGAAAGTTTTCTACTCACCTTAATTTTAAGTGGGTGAATTGTTATCTTGAGGACTTCATGAGAGTCTCCATATAAAAGGCTCATTGGAAGATAACTCCTAAATGGTTAAACAATTCCTAAATTACCCAAAGTTAGCCTCATAGATTATATCTGTGGTAGCTCATTTAGGTGGCATAGGTGACTAAATTTGACTTTCAGAAAAGAAGGCTTTATAAAAACAATTCTTTTTTTTCTTTTAACTGTTATAAGCTTTCTAACATTTGTCACCCAAGCTGTATCATGTTATTGTCTTTTCTATTCATGGCTGTCGGTGTGAAAAACTGTGCTTCCATACACTGACAAGAAGACATTTGTGAAAGGGCCTTCATCCACGTCTGACACTGGTGAATTGAAGAATAATGTACTAGCTACATAAAACTGTGTTTATTCCTCCTAAACCAATCATTGCCTTTTGCAGTAATTCCAATGAAAATTGTGATTTTTTTTTTTTTTTAGCAGATTCTTCTTTGATGGAGCTGTGATTTGCAATAATCTTGTCATGCCAAGCTCAAAATACTACTAAATGAAGACATTTGTGGAAGGGAATGATTGTAAATTGCATGCAAATTTCAACTCGGCTGGAATTAATCAATATGGAAACAGAACTGTGCGTTCCTGATATAATGATGCTGAGACTAATCCCATGGAGTTCTATTTCCATGGGAATTAGGCATTTATTTTGATTTAAATCTCTCTTTTTTTTTTCTTGAAGACAAAGTCCTGTTTTTGAGTCTTTTAACAATAACTTCTTTGGGGGATTGAGAGAGGTTATAAAAGAAACAGGAGTAAAATCAAGCATCTGACTTCCCCTGTGGGGACATCTGGCATTTCCTATTTAATTTGCTGTGCTTGTTTAATGAATCTTTCTCCCAATTTTTCTCGCTTACATTTTTCCACAGAAAATTCTAAGGCTTTTGAGATAGTACATGATGTGATCTTTATTATATGTTCAATATTCAATACTGGTCTCTAAATGGTATATTCTTTCATTTATACCAATTTCATAGGCTCATCCTTGATTTATGTTTTTTCTTTTCTTTTTTTTTTTTTTTTAAATTGTTGCCATAACATCTCACTTTCTGGGGAACAGATCTCCATTGTTGACTAATTAATCTCCACACATTCGTAGTATTTCCCATCTTCTTTGATTGGCAAAATTATGTTTATGGGCTTTTATTCTTACATTGTCTACTAGATATGTTAGCCTTAGATTATTTGTTGTTCACCTTTTATATAAGCTGTTGAAGTCAAGAATTTGCAGAGAGAAGATATTACCATTGGCATATTTTGTGTCACCAGTGCATCAGTATTATAGCTATAAATCTTTAGAGTCTGACAACTTACTTCCCAACCCCTTTGGAGTACTTTAAGAGTCCCTTTATTTATAGCCCAGTTTAAGCCCCAGTGGGTAACACTCCATAAACCTGTAGTGACATCCAGTGGCCTTGTGGTGTAATTTTTTATAAAATTTTCCAAAAGGAATTACAGGGCCAGTATTGTCTGTCAAAGATAAATAATGCTAGACTTATGGAAAAGGGTTCCTTAAATTTATTACCTTACAAATAGTTACTGATGTAGCCCTTCATAGGATTTTCAGAAGAATAATTATTCATTCCTTGATTTTTAAATGGAGGAATTGTAGTTTCTGATTAATCAACTTTATTCCAAATCAGAGTAGAAATAACAAATTGAGAGCATTTTAAACAATAGAATAATTTTAATTAGCAAGCTTTGTAATTTAGAGTTTCATGTTCTTTATCTTTTTGGAGACAGTTTAAAAAATAAAGGAGAATGTTCATTTTATATATCTTTTATTTTGTGATTATGAAGTAAGCAGATCTTTGTTAATCCTTCTTTCTTGGTTCTTGTGCTGCTAGTTTCTCTGAGAGTTTTCCTATGCTATGCTAACCTTTCAATTTCCTCAAACTATCTAAGATTGCTATTACAAATTAGAGCCAATCCGATTACTATCTTTGAATTCTATCATTAAAGGAAAGGATATTTTCATAAAACTTATATGCCAAAGTTATAAAATGTTTGCATGGACTCTGGGGGGGAGGTCAAGGAGGAAGGATTACTTGAAGCCAGCCTAAACAACATAGCAAGACTCTGTATCTACAAAAATTAAAAAAAAAAATTGGCTGGTTGCAATGGCACACACCTGTTCTCTTAGCTATCCAGAAGGCTGAGATAGGAAGATCACTTGCACACAGAATTTTGAAGTTGCAGTGAATTATGATCATGACACTACACATCAGTCTGGGCAACAAAGTGAGATCCTGTACAGAAAAAAAAAAGTAAATAAATAGATTTACTTGGTAGAAAACACACACACAAAATGTAAGCACATCAGCCTAAATCTTACCCTTTTCACAGAAGTAACCTCTGGTCAGATACCTCTGTATGCATGTATATTGATAGGAAGATGAATAGGTCAGAAGCTATGAAATAATTTCTTAACATCAAATGAAACAACATGTAAAACTGGAACATTCACTTGTTTTCCAGTTAACTCAATACTAGGTGGGATGAGGGACAGTAAAGAGATTAGCTTTTTTGTCGAGATGACTCTGCCTTTGTAGTGATAGGGATGGCTGGGTAGTGAGGATCAAGTAAGGCGTAGGTAGATCAATAAAGACAAGTGGTTGGCACCATCTATGGCTGCCAGCTACAAATCTTGGTCTCCCTGAGTTAATTGAGGCTAGAATGGGACAGAATATTCTATTTAAACAATTAGGATGAGATGTTTGAGAGCTTAGAATGTTAACAGGAATAAGTCTACATGTAAAAACTAAGCAAGTAGGTTGGTATGAACTGGTGCTAGGCATATTCATGCCAAAGATAAATGTTAAGTTGGGCATGGAGGGAGAGGGAGAGAGATCTTTAGATAGCTTTCAACAATTCATACTGAGGCAAAAATTTGACATTTAGATTTCACTGTCATGCCTATTCCCCTAACATTTCTCAAGGTACAAAGCAAAAGCTATGTGCTGCTAGAAGCAGGGCAATAAATGTGTCTGCCCTTGTATTGCTAAGCAAAGATGAGCTTCTATAAGGAAAGGGCTATGAATCTTCCCATACTTCAAAATGAAATGAAACAGAATCCATCTGCAGTTCAGGGAGATCATCGTGCCCAAACTTCTGCACTGATACAAAGCAGAGGTCTGCTGCCTCTAGCAGAGAAATAGGAAATGTCCTCATATCTGAGGGAATTCTACTGTAAGGCAGAACTTGGCTTCCTCCTGGAAGAGATGTGTGTAATAACTGATTGTACTTTGTATCTTGAACTGAGTAGCAAGCAGAGATTTCCTCCCATTAGGAGAGAGACAAAAGTGCTAAGTAAGTCCTACTCTTAAGACCCAGTGCACATGGCCTAGCTAAAACAGGACCAGCCTGGACAATAGCAAGACCCCATCTCTACAAGAAAACAAACAAACAAACAAACAAAAAATTATCTAGGTGTGGTGGCACATGCCTGTTTTCCCAGCTACTCAGGATGCTGAGGCAGGAGGATTGCTTGAACCCAGAAGTTCAGGGGTTCCAGTGAGTTCTGATGATGCCACTGCCTTCTAGCCTGGGCAACAAAGCTAGAATCTAACTCAAAAAATTAAGTAGAATTGTATAGAAAGCAAAACCCAATTATGTGCTGTCTGTGAGTAGCCCATTTTGAATATGAACAGGTTAAATATGTTAAAACAAAAAGATTTGATAATGATATATTGTAAGAATTATAATCAAAAGAAAACTGGAGTGAGTTTATTAATATCAGGAAAAGTATACTTCAGAACAGCAAAGATAAACCTGGTTATCATGCACCACATAATGATAAAGGGTTCAGTTCATTAAGAAAGATAAAGCTGGTTATCCTGCAACACATAATGTTAAAGGAGTCAGTTCATTAAGAAAATAAGAATTCATTTGAGAAAAGTATATGTACCTAATAAAAGATACTTAGAATACATAAAGCAAAAACTGATGGAGCTGCAAAGAGATTTAGAAGTCCACCAATATGGTTGGAGATCTCAACACTTTTCCCTCATTAATTGATACTATATAGGAAAAAACTTAACACAAAATAGGAAGAACAACTAAGATATCTTGACTCAATTGACATTTATAGAATACTTTCTCCAAAACAGAATATAGTTTTTCCCTAAGTGCATATGCAATAGTCATTAATTTTAGTCCATATTTTGAGCTACAAAATAAATTTCTATAAGTGTAAAAGCATTGAAGTGATACAAATAGGGCCAGGCATGGTGGTTTATACCTGTAATCCTCGCCTAGGAGGCCGAGACAGGGGATTGCTTGAGACTAAGAGTTCTAGACCAACCCTGAACCACATAATGAGACCCGGTTTCTGCAAAAAATAGAAAAATTAGATGGGTGTAGTGTCTCATACCTGTAGTCTCAGACACTTGGGAGGCTGAGAGAGGTGAATTGCTTGAGCCCAGGAGTTTGAAACGGCAATGAGCTATGATTATGCCCTTATAATCTAGTCCCGGCGTCTGAGAGAGACCCTGCCTCAAAAAAAAAAAAGATGCAAATCATATTTACTGATAACAACAGGTTTAAACTAGAACTCAGCAACTTAAAAAGATACCTAAATATCTCTAATATTTGGAAATCAGTGAGCATACATATAAATAACCTATATAATCAGATAACATACTTATAAATAGCCTATAGGTCGAAGAAGAAATTACAAATATAGTTTGATTTTATTCTTCAAATGCCTTCCATTTCTAGGTATTAAAAAAATATACAGAAAAATATACAGAGGTATACTGTGTAGTAGTATGTGTATTAGGTTATTAAGCATGAAATGTTCAGTTTCCTCAAATACTCTCTGACATTTCACTTTGACACTTCTTGTTTTATTTTTATGCTGAGTGTTTCAAGTGGACCTTGTGGCTTGGTGATTATCTTTCAAATTTTTTTAGCGCAATTTTTACGATATTATGTATAAGTCACAAATTCGTCTTATTTTCTAGTATGTGTTCCATTGTGGAACCAATGCAGCACAGATAGTTCAAATTACCAACAAAAGGTTTGAGAAGGATGTCGCTAATAAATGCACAGTACACTGATAGTTTGAGAAGTTTCATTCTGGTGATTTTAATCTTAAAAATGAGCCACATGGCTAACTCAAGACCAAGGTGGATGAGGTCATGACAGAAAGACAAGTCATTTCTATGCTGTATTGTTGCATGTGGTGAAAAATGGGTTGTTATGACAATCACAGGCATTTGGCACAATGGTTCGATACAGATGAAGTGCTAATACAGTCTCAAACCAAATATTCATCAGAAAAGCTAATGGTGTCTGTTTGGTGGTCCAATATATAAACAATGATGAGGACATTTTCTTGGGATTTGTACTCGTGTAATACACAGTATATTTTAAGTACCTTTGGCTTACAGACATTATAGTCACATTACTTGTTTGGGGGAATATTATACCTTTGAATTAAATTAAATACCCCAACTATGATATCTCATCAGTCTGAAGAAGTTACAGAACTGCCATGAATCTAGTTTTAGTTTTACGCTGCAATGTGGTTCTGTCAGATATTTTGTGATTGAACGCATTGATTTATCAAGTATGAATTGGTTGTTTTAGAACTTTGCCTCATTAGTCTGTCAACATTTACTGTGTGCCCTCTGAGCAAGAGGTCCTTCTTTGTGGTAGTTTCTAAACTCTTCTAATATTTTTAGCTCCCTGAGTTGGAAGCTTTAAGACACAGAATCGATGATGATATCAAGAGAACCTAGTACTAATCCTTGAGAACAGAAGATGGAAAGTTCTGCTCTGCTTTTAAAGAAGCAGATTTTGTGTATCTATTTTGGAAGAACAATATGTAATAAAATACCAGTAAGATAATGAATTCTCAATGTTTTTAAATCAGGATTTGAAAAGTCTTAGTATTTAGAAATTTATTGTGACATATGTTACATATTAGAGATTTAATGTGACATATGTCTCTTTAATAATAAAGAGCACAGAGTCCTCTATAGGCCTGTGAGTGAGTAGACCTTTTGTTTTTACTCTTGGAAATACATTTTGTTTTGTTTTGTTTTATTTTATTTTATTCTATTTTATTTTATTTTAAGGTAAGGTCTCCCTCTGTCACCAAGGCCAAAGTGCAGTGGCACAATCATAGTTCTTTGTAACCTCCTGGGTTCAAGTGATCCTCCACCTCAGCCTCCCTAGTAGCATCATGCCTGGCTCATTTTTCAAGTCTTGTTGTACAGATAGGCTCTCAACTATGTTGCCCAGGCTCATCTTGAGTCTTAAGCAACCCTCCTGTCTTGATCTGTTCTGGGATTATAGACATGAGCTGCCATTCTCAGAAGGAAGTACATTTTTGTACCAGCATCTATTGTGTGCATGATGTTTTTGCCCCAAATATTAAATTATCATTTCCTCCTTGTTGTTAGGTTATCCATAATACAGTCTGTTCTCTAATAGAAAAAGTTTTTTAGTTTTCAGTCCTATTTAATAATCCTACTAAAAGATTCTCATTATACAAATTTGTGTTTGATGTCCTTGGCAGATTTAGATTAGTTACATTAGTTACATGAGATGGATATAAAACTGGGGCCCAGGGCTTTGGATTTATTTTGATGATTTGTTGCGTGCAGAAAACATAACCACTTATTTGTAAGATTTCTTGAAATAAGAATTGTTTTATTTAAGGAAAAAAAAATCATCACTGACTACTTCAAATGAGTTATTTTTGGAGTACAGCTATAGAGCTTATGACAAATCATTAATTCTTAAAAACAATTCTCCTACCACCATACTACCACCTAAAGTCCTATTCCTTTTCATAGCCTTGGGAAGACTTTGCAGTTAAGAGTTTAATACTATGATTTTATTTTTTAAAGTCATGAGTGCCACATGGCTATAGAATGCAGAGGTTTCATGAAATATATTCAGTGAGAACCAGAAGTAATTTACCATGTCTTGAATTCATTTAAATATCTACTAATTCAATATATAAAATAATCTTCAGAATAAATGTGTAGGGATACGATTTTACACTTGATTATAGTACTTACTAATTATTTCCTCTTAGCGTTACTAGAAAAATGGGGACTGGCAAATCCTAGATAGTGATGCCACATATGTGTGGATTTTAAAAAACTTTATTTGCTGTTTTGTTTAATTTTCTAACATTGCATCATTCCCTAACTAGCCTTAAGATCCAAATACAATTCCAGTAATACTTGCTGAAAATTGGAAGACATAAAAACCTTCATTTTTCTGGGAATCAGGAGAGGGAGAAAATTTCAAATATAGAGCTCTCTATTAAACAAAAGAAAGCTTTTGTCCACTATTTCTCAGAAGGAGGCTTGATAGCTGAATATATTTTAAAGTTTTATATTATTTCCATTTCTTTGGTAGTAATGGTTAGTGAACAGGCATATAGATCACAGAAATTTATGTTAAAAGGTCTGAGCTTTTTGTTTAAGATTGGATTTACTAAGGGCAAGTCATCTTTGTAACTCTTCTTTATTTAATTTCCTTATTTACACATTGAGCAGATTGTAATGGCTGGAGAAAAAGTAAAATAATGATCCTTAGTTTCTTAATTGTGGTCACTTCACTGAACTATAGAGGGAGATTTCAGTCTTTTAGGATCTGCTGCCAGGTGCTGTAGTAATTAGCATTTCAAATAGAGAAATGGTCCTTAATTATACTGTATGAATAAACTGACTTAAAATGGATAACTGAGCCTATCTCAAAATTGAAGTTTTCTTTGAAGTGGGAAGTCAGTTAATGATTGTTTTAGAACTGTCAGTTTGCATGATATTGTCTCAAGAACACAGACAGTGATAAGTCAGAGATTTCAGGGAAGTGGGGACTAGGGCGGGGTTACAATAGAAGTGACTCCTTTCCTCCTTTTTCCTTCTTGTTTTTCTAATCTGCCCTTTACCCTTTGCAGTTCTATTCTGAGAGGAATGTGACGAACAGCCCTGAAGATGGGGGCCACTGCTGCTAGATTGTTGCTATTAACCAGTTTTCATGGCTTTTGTGGGAGCCTCCTTTTCATTAGTATTTGCAACATGTTCCCCAGCAAAATGATTATGTTAGGCAGAGACATCACATCACTTACATTTCATAGCTCAGTGCAATTTTCATAAACTGCGAGGCAACATCCAAAAAAACATGACTCAGAATTAGAGTTTCAGAAGATTATTATATAGACATTATTTCCCTCAGGTCACGGGCTTTAGTCAAATTTGGAGGAGAATGAAATTGCCAACAGTGAAAAGCAGACAGAAAGGTATGAGTTCATGAGCAGAGAAATAACATTTTCATTTGTTCCTTCCCCATGGGAAAGATTCAGCATTCCGGTAAATGGAGACGGTTATAAGAAATGAATTTTTGTCAGCAGGGATGTGATTTTAAGGCTCACTTATCCATTGGCAATCTAGATTTCTAACCCCAGGAATCTAGGAAATTGCTACAGAATGTAGTCTTTATTATAAACAAGTTTTTTTGTGTGGGGGGGTAGATTTTCCCTCCTTTTCTTGGTCAGAGATTTTTAAGATGGAGAACTACATTTCTTTCTGCATTTTGGGGGTCAGATGAGTACAGAATTTCCTCATCTGCCATGAGTTTTTCTGCACTGTTGTTGCTTTTTGATAGAAACTTTTTTTCCCCCACCAACTTTACCTCATTCTCCTAACCCTCCTCTGTTCCACCAGCACAACTTTGACAGTATTGGAAGCCACAAACCCTCAATACTGTCAATGAGAAAGGGATCAGTGGCCTCTGTCTCTGTTGCCCAGCATTGACAGGATATTGTGTGGTGTTGCTGCTTCTCTGTTGTCAGGCCTTTTTGTATCAATGGACCTGAGAGAGCAAGGCAGGAAAAACAGCTTTCCAGGTAACTCTCATTTTACCAGTTATAAAGGGCAAGGATTTGTAAGGTTTCTGCTGGGTAATTCCAGACAACCTCCTTCATAATTAAAGAGTGTTCTTTCATAGGAAATTTTATTTTTCTTATGGAATTTCATCTGATGCTTCTTAACCCATCACATACTCAAATTCTGTGCAGAGGTTCTCCTGCAGCTATAGTACATCCTGAGAGCAGAAGACATTTCATATAACCTAAACCTTTCATTTCTAGAAATCCAGATAGATTCTGTAACAGTAATCTCACCTTTATGTTTTTTCAGTTTTTAATTACTTGGAAATATGTGTATCTAATGCCTTCTGTTCATTTTTGCCTATTTTAGTATTTCTCTCAACACCACAGAAAACTGTTTGTCTGGCTATATACTTATTAGACAATATTATTGCCTGCCAAAGTTTATCGAAAGCAAATCACATTGCCTTCATTATTATTATGTATATAATGTAATGATATGAAATATTATGATTGTAGTTGATTAATAAATCAGAATTGATGATTGTACTTCATAGGGTTTGGCTGTAAAATTCATCACAATTTTGCTGAGACTGCCAAAGATTCTTAAGGGAATTATTTTAATGCAAAGTACATATAATCTACATTTTTTGATTCCTAGTGAGTAATGTAAAAGAATTCACCAAGCTGGCCAATAGTGTTGACATATGCTGAATTCTTTAGAATTTCAGTTTCTTCCTTTTGAATTGTCTTAAAATGTTGAGTCCCTTTTCTTTGGGGCTTGGGGGCTTTCTCTTTAAGAAAGTGTTGCTGGAAGGTGTTATTTCCCATACTCTGCAATGGGTTATTCTTAGCATTTTATAAAATCCTTCCTGGCTTTAATTGGGGAATAGAGGCAGTACCTGGAACATTTGTATGGCAGAAGCATGTGCTTGCCTTTTATATATCATTCATTCTTACTTCCAGCAAACTCTTTTCTAATACCAGCATACCTTGGGTTTTTTTTTGCATTTCACTTCCTTGTTCTTAACTGATGGTGTGTGTGTGTGTGTGTTTAATAAATTGAAGGTTTGTGGCCGCTCTTTGTCGAGTAAATCTGTCAGCATCGTTTTCCCAGTAGCTGTCTCTTTGTGTCTCTGTGTCATATTTTGGTAATTCTAGCAATATTTGAGACTTTTCTATTATTATTATATCTGTTAAGATGATCTGTCACTGGTGATCTTTGATGTTACTATTGTGATTGTTTGGGGGCATATTCATCTAAGATGACCAACGTAGTTGATAAATGTTGTGTATGTTCTGATTACTCCCATGTTTCTCCCCCTCTTCCCAGGCCTCCTTATTTCCTGAGACACAACAGAATTGAAATTAGTCTAATTAATAACCCTATGATGACTTTGAGGTGTTCAAATGAAGAATCACACATATTTCATTTTAAACCAAATGCTAGAAATGATTAAGCTTAGTAAGGAAGGCATGTTGAAAGCTGAGATAGGTGGAAAGCTAGAAGGGTGGTGCCAGTTATAGTTGTGAATAACGCAAAGGATAAGTTCTTATAGGAAATTAAAAGTGCTACTCCATTGAAGACACAAATTATACAGCTTTATTTCGGAAATGAAGGAAGTTGTAGTGGTCTGGATAAATGAGCAAAACTAGGTACTACATTTCCTTAAGCCAATGTCTAATCCAGAGAAAGGCCCTAATTCTCTTTAATTCTATGAGAGTTGAGAAAGGTGAGGAAGTTGCAGGGAAAAGTTGGAAACTAGCAGGGATTGGTTTAAGAGGTTTAGAAAAAGCAGTCATCTGTATAACAAGGTGAAGCAGCAAGTGCTGCTAATTGAAGCTGCTGTAAGTTACCCAGACGATTAATAAGAGCATTGGTGAAGGTGGCTACGCTAAACTAAAGGATTTTCAAGGTAGCCTTAACAGCCTTCTATTGGAAGGAGATGCCATCTAGGCCTTTCATAAAGAAAGAGAAGTCCATATCTGCCTTCAAGCTTCAAAGGGTAGTATAACTGTCTTGTTGGGGCTAAGGCATTGGTGAGTTTTAGGTTGAGGCCACTGCTCATTTGCCATCATGAAAACCTTACAGCCATTGAGAAATATGCTAAATATACTATTCCTTTGCTCTGGAAATGGACCAGCAAAGTGTAGATGATAGCATGCACGTCTGTTTATAGTGTGGCTTACTGATTTTTTAAAATCCATTGTTAAGACCTACTACTTCAGAAAAGAAGATTTTTTTAAAAAAACATATTACTGCTTGTTGGTAATACACCTGGCAGCTCTGATGAAACAAGGAGATTAATGTTGTTTTTGTGCCTGCTAATACAACATCTATTCTACAACTCAATGGATTAAGGTGCAATTTTGACTTTAATATCTTACTATTTAAAAATGTATTTCATAAGGTCATAGATGCCATAAATAGTGAATCCTCTGATGTATTTAGGCAAAGTAAATTGAAATCTTCTGGAAAGGATTCACCAATCACCATTCTTAATGGTATCTAGTGATACCATTTATGATTCATGGGAGGAGGCCAAATATCAACATTAACAGGAGTTCGGAAAAAGTTGATTTCAACTCTCATGGATTACTTCGAAGGGTTTAAGACTTCAGGGAAAGTTGAGAAAATAGCAAGAGAACTAGAATTAGATGTGGAGCCCAAAGATGCGAATGAATTGTTGCAATCTCATGATCAAACATGAATGCATGAGGAGTTGCTTCTTACAGATGAGCAAAGAAAGAGGTTTCTTGAGATGAATCTACTAGTGAAGATCTGTGAACACTGTTGAAATGACAACAAAGGATTTTGAACAGCCTATGAACTTAGTTGATAAAGCAGTGGCAGGGTTTAAAAAGATTGACTACAACTTTGAAAGAAATTCTACCCTGGGTAAAATGCTACCAAACAGCATTGTATACTACAGAAAAATCTTTCGTGAAAGGAATAGTCCATCGATGTAACAAACTTCATTGATGTGCTATTATTAACCACAACCACTCCACTCTTCAGTAACTACCACCCTGATTAGTCAGCAGCCATCACCATCAAGGTAAGACCCTCTACCAGCAAAAAGATTGTGACTCGCTGAAGGGTTAGGTGATTGTTAGCATTTTTAGCAATAAAATATTTTAAAATTAAAAAATGCACATTGTTAATACTGGTCATAATGGTATTGTACACTTAATAGATGACAATACAACATAACCATAACTTCTATGGGCACTGAGAAGCCAAATAATCTGTGACTGACTTTATTGAGATACTTGCTTTATTGCGGTGATTTGGATCTGAGTCTGCAGTATCATAGAGGTATGTTTATATTTTAATTAAGAAGAAGTGGTATGAGTATCTCACACAGACCCTGATAACCTGGAAGGCACCCAAATTTCATTATATATTTCATTATTTAATTTCTGGATTTTATGTACTACTTCAGCAGGAGCGAAGAATTCCATAAACTGATGACTTTTGCAGATATTTTCATCTCCATAAAGAGATTTCATTGGAGTTACTAACTATGATTATTTTTTATTAGCTTCCAGTAAAGGATGAAATATTGTCAGTATAGTAATTTTAGGTTCAAATAAGAAGGCTATGCACATGTTTAGTACTATCATTACATAATAGTAGTACTATAAGACAATACCCAAGTAGTCATCTGATAATTACTCACTAGCTGTAGCTTTTGAATCTTGCTGTCAACCCTATGGAGCTAGGGAGAGAATATCTCAGCTTTACATTCTTTGCACTTGGTGAAGAGCTGCTAATGCTAGAGAAATTGTTCAGCCTTTTGGTGTTTTGTTTCTACTTATGTAAAATGGCAGTGATTTTGCTGATCTAAAGCACTATTAGTATTTTTTCAAAGTAATGCTTATGCGAATGAAATGTTATTACAGGATTTGAACATTAGGCATAGTTATCCCACCTTCCTTACACACATATATTACTTCATAATATTTAGTCTTCTCAGTGAGAAGATCATGCAGTGCCCGTAGCTCAGTGGGTAGGGTGCCAGCCACATACACTGAGTCTGGTGGGTTCAAATTCGATCCAGGCCAGCTAAAACAATAATGACAACTACAACAACAACAAAAAGCCAGGCGTTGTGGCAGATGCCTATAGTCCAGCTACTGGGGAGGCTGAGGCAAGAGAATTGCTTAAGCCCAAGAGTTTGAGCTTGCTATGAGCTATGATGCCACGGCACTCTACCGAGAGCAATATAGTGAGAATGTCTCAAAAAAAAGAAATGAAGAAGAAGGTAATGCAGTAAAATCTTTGTTAACTGGAGTGAAGTTAATTTAAATTTGAATCATTCTGAAAATCTATTTGTTATAATATTTTCCTGAAAAATCTGAAAATTTTTCTTTTTTTCTTTTTGTATTATTGAGACAGGGTCTTGGTTTGTTGCCTAGGCTAGAAAGCAATGGCATCATCATAGCTCACAGAAATCTCCAACTCCTGGGCTCAAGTGATCCTCCTGCCTCAGCTTCCTGAGTAGTTGGGACTATGGGCATGCATTCCAATCCCTGGCTAATTTGGGGGGGTAGGGGTTAATATGAGGTTACATATGATTAGGTTACATTGTTTGTAAGGTACCCTGTGAGTCATAGTTGAGTCCTTCACTCAGGAAGCATGCTATAAACTCCTATGTTGTACCTGTTAAGTGAGAACTTACCAAACCCCAATTCCCCCTTCTTGAATTTAATTATGTGTTTCTCTTGTGTGGGCTTGTAGTTGTTGATCTACTAATTTCAGCTTAGTACTGAGTGCATGGAATGCTTGCTTTTTCATTCTTGAGATACTTAGGAGAAAGTTCTCCAAATCTATCCAGGTAAATACAAAAGATGCAAAGTCTCTACCTTTTATGGCTGTATAATATTCCACAGTATACACCAATCCATTCATGGGTTGATGGCCACTTGGCTTGTTTTTACATCTTAGTGATTGTGAATTGAGCTGCAACAAACATTTGAGTGCGGGTGTTCTTATGGAAAAATGATTTTTTTTCTTTTAAGTAGATAACTGGTAGTGAGATTGCAGGATCAAATAGGAGGTCTACTTTTAGTTCTTTGAGGATTCTCCATATTTCCTTCCAAAAAGGCTGTGCTAGTTTGCAGTCCCACCAACAGTACGTAAGTATACCCCACACTCCACATCTACGCCAGCACCTGCAACTTTGGGACCTTGTGTTGTAGGCTGTTCTCACTGGGACTAGGTGATATCTCAAAGCAGTTTTGATTTGCTGTTCTCTGCTGATTAGAGACAATGAGCATTTTTTCATGTGTTTGTTGGCCATTTGTCTTTTTGGATAAAGATTCTGTTCATATCTCTTGCTCAGCGATTAATGGGGTTGTTTGCTCCTTTTTCTTTCTGGTTTTTTTTTTTTTCTTTTTTAGAGTCTCACTATGTCACTCTTAGTAGAGTACCGTGGCATCACAGCTCAACCTCAAATTCCTGGGCTTAGGCGATTCTCTTGCCTCAGCCTCCCAAGTAGCTGTGACTACAGGTGCCCGCCATAACACCTGGCTGTTTTTTGTTGCAGCTGTCATTGTTGTCTAGCTTGCCTGGACCGGGTTCGAACCCTCCACTCTTGGTGTGTGTGGCTGACGCCATAACCACTGTGCTGTGGGCACCAAGCCTGCTCCTTTCTTTTTGATTTGTTTGAGTTCTTTGTAGATTTGGGTCACTAGCCCTTCGTCCAATTTGTAATGCGCAAGTATCTTCTCCCATCCTGAAGGTTGTCTTATTTGCTTTGTAAATTGCGTCCTTAGCTGTGCAGAAGCTTTTTGACTCAATCAGGTCCCGTTTATTTATTTTTGATGTTGTTGAGATTGCTTTTAGAGTCTTCTTCATAAATTCTTTCCCAGGTTAATATTGTTAAGAATTCTTCCCAAACACTTTCCTTTAAGGTTTTTAATCATTTCATGTGTTAGATTTACATCTTTTATACAGCATGAGTTAATTTTTGTGAGTGACAAGAGGTATGGCTCTAGTTTTAGTCTTTAATATGTGACTAACTTGCTCCCTCAGCACCATTTATTAAATAGGGATTCTTTGCTCTAATATATGCTTTTATTTGGTTTATCAAAAGTTAGTGGGCTATATGAGGCTAATTTCATCTCTAGGTTCTCTGTTCTGTTCCATAGATCTATGTCTCTATTTTTATTCTAGCTCATTTATTTTTAACTTTTTGTAGAGATAGGGTCTTTCCATGTTGCCCAGTCTGGCCTCAATTTCCTCTCCTCAAGCAGTCCTGCCACTTTGGCTTCCCAAAATTCTAGGGTTACAGGCATGAGGGGCAGTGCCCAGCCAGAAGTTACAATGTTATAAGTCAATGTTTTATATGAATTGTTTTCTCTATGTTTTACCTCTTAATTTGTTAAAAGTAAAAAGTATGTTGGTTATACTTTTAAAAATGAAAAGCATTATTTCCATGACCAATGTAAAATACTGTCATTACACAGACATTGATAGGAGATGTGGCATGCTTAGAGGATCTGACTTGATTAGATCCTATGCTTTACCTGTAGTCTTTTGAAATTTCAAAGGAGACATCCCATCTGTCAATAAATGTGCAACATTTATAGGTAGTAATAATCATGATCTCAACTAGCAGTTATGGAGTTTTTGCTGTGTGCCAGGTACTAATCTAAGCATGTTTGGGGTAATAACTCAATTATTCCTCACAGCTACACTTTCAAGGAAGTACTGCTTTTATCTTCATTTTTCCAATGAGGAATTAGGCTTAGAAAGATTAAGAAACCTGTTTATGGTCATATATCTGGTAGATAGCTGTCCTCATAACTACCACACCATTGATGCTGCAAAGGTGAATATATATGATAATTCTGGAAGAGACCATCCAAATTTACTTATTTTTGTTATGGGCCTAACATTGTGGTGTTTTAAAGATGCTTTCATTTAGTTACAAAACAGTCCTACCACAATTATTATCCCTGTTTTAGAGATTAATTTATTGAGTATTAGAAAAGGTGAATCTTAATAACCAAGATAAACACAGTTTAGTGATAAGAGATGGAGCCGAGATTTGAATCTGACTCTCTCATCAGCATTTCAAGTCATTGCTGATACAGACTGGCTTTTCTTCCTGTTAACGGTTTGTCATTGATTGGTTGACCTTCCGCAATTAGCATCATTTCATTTTCATTTGGAAAATGAATCTTTCTTTACATTTTGGAATCCTCCTTTACGTTTCAAGTGTATTATTATATCCTTTAGTCTCCTGAAGAGTGAGTATTCCTCTGGTACCTTTAGCCACTTGTACAGTGTCCTGAGAGCATTTTAAGAGAAATATGAATGGTAGTATCACTTGGATACCAATTAAAAATAAGTCTTTTTTGAGTGAAATTTAGCTTTAAACCTACCAAGATACAGAGAGATGTCTTAGTTCATTTCCTTGCCATTGATGACATCATCTAGAATTTCCTGTTGCATTAAAAAGGGATTTTAGTGGAAAAATGTTTTCTTTTTTCCTGTTATAGTAGCAAAATAACCAGTTTTCACATAGCTATATTTTACTAAAAATATAGAATGGACTTTTATTAGGTCCCACAAAATTCTAGTGAATCTAATGTTTTATGACAAAGTCTTGTGAATATCCTTTGTAATGGCTTGGCAGTAAGTAGGAGCATCTTAACAGCCCTCCACTGTGCCTCCAGGGGAAGTGCATGTCCCCATGTTGTTCCTGACTGTTTTTATGGGCTAGGCCTCCCTGCTGTTTCACTTCACTGGCTTGTCTTCTCCTCTGTTTACCTTGGCCCCACCTCTGGCTCAGCTGGATACCACAGGATTCACCAGTCAGTTGGAATACAAGTCCATCACAACAGCTCTTCATCTTTCTGTGGCATTTTATGGCTCAGAGAAAAATGGAACTAAACCCTGGGTGGCTAACGGTTGTTCCTCTCCAGCCAAGTCTGGACAAGTGGAGAAGATACATGGCTTTACGAGTCTGCAAGTGCTTCACATTTTAACAGACGCATCCCGGAGTCCAAGTAAATATAAATCTATTCCTCTTTGATTTAGTGCTTAACACTCAGGCCCTGAAGAATGAGTTTGGGTTACTCTGGTGCAAGAGTGGATTCTTCTGGAACAGGGATGATTCTCTAGTGATGTTACATTGTGCTTTTTTCTTTATGCATTTTTAGCACCTGTACATCATGGCTTTCCTGGGCATCTCTAAAAGTACCACCTGCTAACTTGGTGGAGTGAGGAGATACTCCAATGGTGTCTCACTTCCTGTGTCCAGGTGGACTCTTCTTACCACATGATGATTTGGCAAACATTTTCTGTAAATATCTAGCTTACCTTTCCACAGTTCTGATGAAGAGTAGAGAATTGGGCTGAGATACCAACTTGTAAATTGGGATTTTCCCAGAAGCAGGAATGGGAGATAGAAATTTAGCAGGATAAGGGCTTCTTCATAGACAAGTTGATCTCTAAGTTTAGTATAAATTTTCTGATGTAGAGGGAATTAGAGAACTCTGAGAATAACCCATACCAGTTTGCCACTAGAAGGCTTGGTATAACCTTCATTGCAAATGCTCGGATTAATGGTTTGGTTGTACAAGGAGGAGATTATTTTAAGGTGGTATTTTATCTCCACTTTCCGATCTCTAGCTGGAGGGTTCAAATAAACCTTCTGTATAATTCCCATGGGCTGTAACTCTGTGGCTTGGGCAGTGGTCAGAGCAGTTCTAATGCCAGAATAAATGGTACTTCTAACAGAAAAGAGTAGGGGTTGTCACTCTGTAAAATGCTTCACAAAGGAGACTTTATTTGCTCCTCCTGGTACATGTGGTGAGCATAGAAATAGTTTATTGTGAAAGTCTTTCAGCCACAGGTCTTTCTGAGGCATAATTGTACGCTCCAGGGAAACCAAAATAAATACCAGCCTAATAAACTTCAGATTTTTTAAAATAAGTTATCCTATTTCATTTCTGTAAGAAGAAAAATATGAAAGGTCAATGTGTCTTTTTATTCTGCTTTGATTTACTTGCCAAGCTGTCCTGTCCCAATTCAGTCTTAAAGTGGAAAAAAATACTTTTATCATTTGAAGAAGGATGAATGTAGTACAAACTTCAGTCTTTCAGAAGTGAAGCTTGGGGAGTAAATCTTGATGCCAAGTATGGAATTTTTATTTTTTTTTTAAATAAAATACACACATACAAAATAGATTTGGTATTGTCTGGAGGTCAGTGATGCATTCTCAGTATTCCTTGCCATGGAAGTTTTTCATTCAGGCTTCTCTTCATTCATTTTTAGTTACAGTCATGGACTGCTTGGCCCTCTCACCAGCATTAGCTCCCCCTTCTGCATTCCTTGTTTTTATTTATTTATTATTATTATTATTATTATTATTATTATTATTATTATTATTATTATTATTATTGTTATTTGCAGTTTTTGGCCAGGGCTGGGTTTGATCCCGCCACCTCTGGCATGTGGGGCTGGCACCCTACTCCTGTGAGCCTTAGGCGCCGCCCTGCTTTCCTTGCTTTTAGATCAGCCCCTTGGTCCTACCTCATCTCTGGTTCTCTCAGTACCCTTTGCTTCTTTTGTTTTTCTGCCTAGTTTAGAGCATGTGCATGAACACATATTGTGCCATCTCTGCAGCTATATAAGCCTCTCAATTTCCACTTGTGTAAGAAGCAGGTCAACTTCTCACTGCTTTTATTGCTCTTTATCTGTCTACTTCACTGGTTAGTAACTTGTCAATTTGCTTACATGTGACTCCCTCCCCAAGATTCCTCTGACTGTTGATTATGTTTGCTTTAACTTGTTTTTTTAAATTAAATCATAGCTGTGTACATTAATGCAATCATGGGGTACAATGTGCTGGTTTCATATACAATCTGAAATATTTTCATCAAACTGGTTAACATAGCCTTCATGGCATTTTCTTAAAATTTATTATTAAAGTTACAAAAAGTAATGTAGCAAATATTCATGTACCTACCATCCAGCTTGAAAAAAATAACATTTCCAGCATCGTTGAATTCCTCCTTATAATTCTGACTTTTGTTTCTCCATGAATTTGTTGTTTAAGCTATAAATTTTCTTATACATTTTCTGCATATACGAACCAACAAGTAATATACAGTATGTTTATATTTTGAAAACTTGTATCTTACTATTTATGTACTCTGCAACTTTTTAAACTAAACATTACATTTGTGCTATTAATTCAGGTTGCTATATTTTGCTGTTCCTCTACTGTATAATACCCTATTTTAAGGCTATGGCACCCATTTATTGATTCTATTTATGATCATTAGGTTTTCTTTTTTCACTATTAAAAACGATATTTCTGGGCTTGGCTCCTGTAGCTCAGTGAGTAGAGCACCAGCCACATACACCAAGGCTCGCGGGTTCAAGCCTGGCCTGGGCCTGCTAAACAACAGTGACAACTGCCACAAAAAAATAGCTTGGCATTGTGGTGGGCGCCTGTAGTCCCAGCTACTCAGGAGTCTGAGGCAAGAGAAATGCTTAAGTCCAAGAGTTTGAGGTTGCTGTGAGTTGTGACGCCACAGCACTCTACCAAGGGTGACAAAGTGAGACTCTGTCTCAAAAAAATAAATAAACAAATAAAAACAGTGCTTGGTAAACATTGATTCTTACAGAAATCACTTTGCACATGTGTACTTAGTATTTCAACAAATCATTTCAAGCCTTTATTAGTGCTTGGAATGATTGATAAAGGACTGCTGAAATAAGGCCTATCTTTAAGCCATATGCTTTAGAGAGGGCATGCAGGCAAACTCTGTTGCAGGGGTCTTCTTGCCTACTCTTGACTCGTAGTCCACTTCTCCTTTGTCATCTTCCACAGTTGTACTAGTGTTAACTTCTTAAATACTATTTTAATCGTTACTGTTATGTTCCAAAACATCCAGTGCCCCCCTATTGCGTATATGATAGAGGTAGTACTCAGCTTGCCCTTCAAGAACCATCCTAGGCTAATCTTTTCTCCTATTCACATCTTACCCCCACACCCTTCTGTGCCAGTATTTCTTTTTCGTGCATCTCAGTGATGTTTCTTTATCCTTAGCTATCTTCCCTGTTTTGAACTTTATCAATATGTTGAGATTTTACTTAATTTTCAAGATTCAAATGAAGTGCTTTCTTATCCATGTACATTTTACACCCCTTGTCTGACTCTGTATTGCAGCTAGCTGGGTATATATTTGGTTAGCTGATGAGCAGGAGCTGTATGGTAACTGTCTCAAACATAGTAGGACCTCGTTAATTAAAATAATAATTATGATCAAATTGAATTGAACGGATCATTTGGTTCTCAGCTTTTCTGTTAAAACTCTTTAGTGGTGCTAATGGGAGGAGGGATTAGAAATAGAGTGAATATTAATTTCCTATTGCCATTTTCAAATGTTTCTGGCTCACGGTAAGTGCTTGTAGGTTACTAACCAGGCAGCCATCCTAAGCAGGACCTGTATCACAGCAGAGTAGGGTATGTTGAGGGAAAAAAACTGACGTTAGTAAGAGAGACAGATTTTTCATTTAAAAAAAAAGGGCCCACATTCTTATCTCAAAAGGATTTTACTAAAGCATACTTAACCAGCCTCCATTCTCATCTCTTAGTCAGCTCCATTCAGCCTTGGGTGGTAATGTAGGTTGATGACTGTCACCGATTATGCCCTCCTACTTATCTACTATCCCAGGGTAGAAGGCAGGTGCAGCTGCTTGTGAATAAGGCAAAGCCTGAGTCCACTGTGTCCACGTTTCCATTTTGAAGGGAATGGGAGAAATGAGGCCAGTGGTTTGATAAATTACATCAAAAAGAGTCCCTTCATGCTAATGGAGTGTGAAGAAGCTGATGTACTGGAGATGATCTATAATATTTCATATTTCTCTGAGGAGAAAAATGATAAACTCGATGATGTGCGATTTATTCATGTTTCTTCAGATGAGGAAAAAAATTCTCAAGTCAACTGCCTGTTTCTCACTCATAGAAGCTGGCATGTGGATTTTATACTGGCTTTGGAGGTTGGGCTTGTTTAGGGAACTGCCTAGAGAGATCCTGATTAATCGTTAGACCTTTGGCAGTTGGGAGAGGGTAATTACGACAGTATTGCTGCTATTTTATCATCACTATTTTATGGTGCTACACCACCAGGTGAACAATGTGTTAATTATTATACTTCTTCATATCCAGAACCTTTCTTGGCTGCCCCTCCCCTTATGGTTTTGGCCCTTAGTCCTCCCCTGCAGCTCAGCCCTGGACAGCTGTAACTTCTGCAATCAAAGAGCTGTTCTTTGGAAACCATGCTGAGAGGGACATGGCTATCAGCCCTGCTGTGTGCAGACTCTAACCACAGGGGATCTGGTTAATTCTCTTTCCTCTTCCTCTACCCATCACCCTTTGGGTCAAGTGCTGTTCACAGCCAGAAGCTCTACTTACTTCTTTAATAACTGAAAATGGCACCCCTGGACTGGGCCATTTCACTCTAAATAGCCCCCTGGAGGAGGTTAGAAACAGAGGTTTTCTTAGGCAAAGAGACTTAGCAGGTAAAATTGTGCTTTTGCTTTTTTCTTTCTTGAGTCTTCTTTTCTTCCTTTCCTTTCCCTTTTTGCTGCCCCCTTCTCGCTGACCATTACCCAAAGAAAACTTCACAAGCATGCCTATTATTTAGTAACATCATTTTAGAGCAGTTGAAAAAACTGAAATTTAAGGAAGGAACTCAGTAGATATATCATGGGGAAGTATCTATTGTAGTTTGGCCAATGAAAGAAAGTTTGTAGAGCACTTTTAGATGGGTTGGATTTTCTTCAAGAAGAGGCCCATTAATTGGTACATTGTACAGCTTTTCATTGACAATCATCTTTTCTTTTGCTAGAGAACATATTAAGATAAGTATAATTATGGTGCCTGACCTCCAGAAGAAAACCAGTTGTATGTAACTATTCAAGTTTGAGTAGCCAAAGAATATAGAGTAACTCCCAAACTAGACACAGAAAAGGTAAATGACATCAATGGAAGGCAGAGATAAAGAAATTTTGATACACTGTTGGTAGGACTGAAAACTAGTGTAACCTCTGTGGAAATTTTATGGAGATACCTCAAAGAAGTTAAAGTAGACCTACCATTTGATTCCGCATTCCCACTGCTGGGTTTATAACAGAAGGGAAAGTTGTCATTTTATCTTATCTTTATATTTATTTATTAAAAAAATAGATTTTAAATTCCATGAAGGAAAATTTTGTATCTCCATTACCTAGCAAAAGGTGGCACATAGTGACCCTTTAAGAATTGATGCTCGCTAGTGTATTATAGTACTTCATTTACAACACCCTTGGCATGTTTCTTATTCATCAGGGATAGCAAATAATTTGAGCTGTCAAAAGCAATCATTTTGGTTTGGGATCAAATGACATTAAACTATTTTTTGACAGTAATTAAGAATAAAATCGATGCTTTTTGAGGCCTTTCTGATATTCAAGGCCACCTGTCTTACTGTTTGTGATTGCAGGGTGACATGTATCACATTCATCTAGAGGTTGGACGATTATTTGATCATGGGTTATAAAGAAAAGAAGAGCCTAAGTGTGGCCATATATTTTGCTATTTATGATTGAAAATCAGTTACTTATGGAAACCATTTCTTTACATTCTACTTTTGGAGATCATATTAGGACAAGTTGCTGAGAAACATTAATAACCTAGACTCAAGCCTGTATAATTTGGACCTTTAAGGCTTTACATATATGGAATCAAAGATCAATAAAAGTTGATGGATGTGTGATGTGATATGTGTTATTTTGTTCTTGAAATATGTTGTCACTAGTGCCATACTAATGTCACTTGATAAGATCTAGGTTCTTGATAGACAAATGATATTAAAACACCCAAGTTAATTTACTGGTAAAAGCCTTTCATTTACTTTCTTCTCCCATCACATTCATTAACGGTGTTTATACATTCTTCTTGCTAACTTAGGAATAGTACGAGATTTAAGGATCTAATATATTAGGAAAAAAGTGTTGTATAAAGTATCGAAATTTTTTTTTAAAAAAATGAGAATTCCCAAAAGATATATGGTCCATTTAAAAGGAGAAAATTATAGAGAATATTTATTATGAATTGGAGCCTATTAGAATGAAGTTTTGGCATCTATGGTTTCAAAAGATAATTTCTCCTTGGCTTGGACCTTACCATTCTTGAAGTATATTATTCATATACTATTATATAATGGAATTACATTTTAGGGAGATTGGAGGATGATATCTTACAAACTTTAAGAAGTTGGCTTTGTGTTTGAAAATGAAGAAAATGTTATTCCAATTGGTTTATAGAAATCTGTTTTCTCCAAGTTTTCCTTAGAAGCCACACAGGAAGCATCATCATTGGCTGATGATATTTATTGGCTTAAATAGGAAACATTGAAGAGGAATTTGATAGAATCTCTGTTCTACTTAAGATGAGCTCTTTTTCTCATGCGAGAGTGTTTGTGTGTGAATAGGATGTTGTTTGTTGTTATATTGTTGGCTTTTTATTCATGTGTGTTGCATTTTGCCATTCCTGAACCAAAAGGAATATTTGTTGTGCAAATATTGCAAAGATAAGTGAGGGTAATAATCATTCAGACACCTAGCACTTATGCCCCATTTAAAATGCATAATTTTAATAATTCACAGCCCTCAGAATAAACTGTATGGGATGGATACTTTTATTATTCACATTTTCCAGCGAAAGAAACTGAGGCAACCAAGATTAAGTAGCTTGCCCAGACCTGGCAGCTAATAAATGATAGACTCAGGATTCAGACTGAGGTATTCTGGCTTTCTATTCTGTGCTCTTTACAACTCCTCTATGCACTGTCTTTGCAAATCAAATTTCATCTTGACAGTGAATTCATTAGGAGATTAGAAAGGAATGCATTGCACAGAATTTTTTAAATTATATGCATTTGAGAATATGTGTGTAACTAGTTACAGTGAAAAGATTCCCACTCCACTTCACCTATAACTTTCTAATCTTAACATGGTAGTCGGATTTTTTGTAAGAATAATTATGGTGGCATTTAGGATAATTTTAAAGAAATCTGATCATTTTCTGTTCCATCTAAGATATGAGGTCTGACAATTAAGATTGCAAACTCATCACAGCAAAAGTGTTAAATACCTCATTGCTGAATATCACTGTAGTCACCTTTGAAGTAATCCCTTTGGGGAGCTATCCACTGACTCCAGTGGCTAGTCCACCGTTCACATCAATTTTGGAATCCTTTTTCTGGAATGGCCATCAAAGCTGTCATTGAATTATACTGGATATCCTGTATATCATCAAAGTGTCTTCCATTGAATACTTTCTTTATCTTCAAACAAAGAAAAAAGTCATTGAGGGGAAAATCAGGTGAATAGAGAGGATGTTCCAATAGTTACTTGTTTACTGTCTCAAAACCCCCTTACAGACAGTGCTGTGTGAGCTGATGCATTGTTGTGATGCAAGAGCCATACCTCATGCCAAGATTTTCTTAAGATTTCTTTAAGATTGTCTTATTTCTATGTCGATGTTTACTTGATCTGCTATGCTTCTCACAGTCAGTTGACAATTTTGATGCATAATTCAATGAATTTTTACAGTGTTTTCATCAGTTCTGCTCATTGCTGGCTGCCTTTAACCTCTCTTCATCAGTGATACTTTTCTCTTCCCTCAGAAAAACATTTTATCTATTTGTATACTCCTGTTTTCTTTATTTCCTTATCCCCATAAACTTGGACTAACATGTGCTTGATTTTACTTCCACACTTGCCAAATTAAACAAGAAATTTACAAATGTTCGTTGCTCTAATTCAAGCTTTTTGACATTTCTGGTGTGCAAAAAGACATGCAACAACAATAATGAACACTACTCAGCAAGACCTTACCATACATTGACATGAACACAACTGTGAGACACGGATATACCAAGGTTATATATAAAACCGTATCAAGTTAATTTTTTTATTAAATCATAAACACATAGATCAGGTATACATTAATGCATTTATGGGGTACAATGTGCTGATTTCATACAGAATTAGGAGCACTTACATCACACTGGTTAATATACCTCATCTTGATTACTTAATTATTGTGTTAAGACATTTATACTCTATACCAGGGGTCCTCAAACTACGGCCCACCAAGGACATTTATCCAGCTCGCTGGGTGTTTTTGCCGCCAGTGCTTGTCCTGCTTAATAGCTGACTTAACAGCTGACTCGTCCCAGGCCACAGTGAGCATGTGTGGAATGTGCACCGCACTCTCCGACTCCCCTCCTTCTCTCTATCTCTCCCCACCCCTCCTTCTCTCTGTCTCTCCCTGCTGGTATTTTTGCCATCCTGCTTAGCAGCCAATTCGTCTGGGCTGCAGTGTGCATGTGTGGAATGTGTGCTGCACTCTCAGACTCCCCTCCTTCTCTCTGTCTCTCCCCGCCCCTCCTTCTCTCTGTCTCTCCCTGCCGGTGTTTTTGCCATCCTGTTTAGCAGCCGATTCGTCTCTGCCTGCAGGGCGCATGTGTGGAATGTGTGATGCACTCTCCCACTCCCCTCCTTCTCTCTGTCTCTCGACTCCTCCTCTCAGTCTCCAGTGAGACCGAGACTCTTGATCAGAGAAGTCACGAGCTTGACTGTGCAGAGCCTGCTGCTGCCTGAGGACTGAGGTAAGAACAAGTTAGGATTTCTTTTTTTTTTTTTGCAGTTTTTGGCCAGGGCTGGGTTTGAACCCTCCACCTCTGGTATATGGGGCTGGGCCCTACTCCTTTGAACCACAGGCGCCACCCGATTTTTTTTTTTTTTTTTCCCCGTTAGGGTCTTTTTTTGCTGTTAAGGGAGGCCTTTTTTTTTTCTGAAGTTAAGAGGTCTTTTTGCAGATGGGGGTGCCTTTTTTTTTCATTTTATGTATGTTAACTTATTTAATCCTTACAACAACCCCATTAGGTAGATGCCATTATTTTTTTCCCTTTACAGATCAGAAAACTGAGGCTCAGAGATTAAGTGACTTGTGCTAGTCTACACAGATAGTCAAGGGGCAAAGCTAGGAAGCTAGCATCCAAGCAGGCTCCTAACCATTTCTAAGGAAACTAGGGGTCCGTTTCTCAGACTGTGTCCTTGAGGCCAAAGATATATTTTGTTTATGTATATATATAATTTTTTTTTTTTTTGTAGTTTTTTTGGCCAGGGCCAGGTTTGTTTATGTGTGTGTGTGTGTGTGTGTGTGTGTGTATTTTTTTTTCCTTGTTTTTTTGGCCAGGGCCAGGTTTGAACCTGCCACCTCCAACATATGGGGCTGGCACCCTACTCATTGAGCCACAGGCGCCGCCTTTTTTTTTTTTTTCATTTTAAATATTGTATTTGTATTTGTTCCTTTTTTTTGTTTGTTTATTTGTTTGTTTTTTGCAGTTTTTGGCCAGGGCTGGGTTTGAACTCACCACCTCCAGTATATGGAGCTGGCACCCTACTTCTTTGAGCCACAGGTATCACCCTGTTTTGTTTTTTTTATTTCAAAATAAGATATGTGCAGTGTGCATAGGAATTTGTTCATAGTTTTTTTTTGTTTTTTTTTTTTAAGTATAGTCCAGCCTGCAAACAGTCTGAGGGACAGTGAATTGGCCCCCTATTTAAAAAGTATGAGGACCCTGGCTCTATACTAATAGATCCAGCACATACCCTTGCATTATGCACCACAGGTGTGATCCCACCATTCACCTTCCCACGATCTCCCCTCTCTACTTCCCTACCATTCACCCTCCTCCCTCCTTCATCTTGGACCATAATTGGGATCTATTTTTCACATGGAAGTGTGAGTGATTGTAAATTGGTTTCATAGTAGTACTGAGTACATTGGATATTTTTTCTTCCACTCTTGAGATACTTTACTAAGTAGGATATGTTCCCGCTCCATGTAAATATAAAAGAGGTAAAGTTTCCAACATTTTTAAGGCTGCATAATATTCATATTCCATGGTATACACACACCACAATTTATTAATCCTTTCGTGGGTCAATGGGCACTGGGGCTTCTTCCATGATTTGGCTATTATAAGTTGAGCTGAAATGAACAATCTACATCTAAATATCTTTGTTATATAGTGATTTTTGGTCTTTTGGATATACACCTAGTAGAGGAATTACAAGGTCAAATAGCAGATCTACTTTTAGATGCCTGAGTATTCTCCATACTTCTTTCCAAAAGGGACCTATTCCCTTTTCTCCACATCCATGCCAACATCTGTAGTTTTGGGATTTCGTTATGTGAGCCACTCTTACAGGAGTTAGATGGTATCTCTAAGTGGTTTAGATTTGCATTTCTCTGATGATTTCTCTGATTTGATTTCTCTGATTTTTTCATATGTCTGTAAGGCCATGTGCCTATCATCTTCAGAGAAGCTTCTGTTCAAGTCCCTTGTTCTTTTCTTAATAATAAGTTAGAGTTCTCTGTGGATTCTGGTTATCAAACCTTTCTCAGAAGCATAACCTGCAAATACCCTCTCCCATTCTGAGGGTAGTCTTCTTGTTTTCCTTAAGGTGTTCTTGGCTGTGCAGAAGCTTTTTAGTTTAATCAGATCCCAGTAATGTATTTTTGGTGTTCCTTCAATTGCCTTGGGGGCATCCTCCTCATAAAGTATTCTCCCATGCTAATTTCTTCAAGTGTTTCTCCTACACTCTCTCCGAGAATCTTTGTAGTTTCATGTCTTAAGTTTAAGTCTTTTATCCAGTGAGAGTCAATTTTTGTCAATGGTGAAATGTGTGGGTCCAGTTTCAGTCTTCTATAAGATGCCAGCCAATTCTCCCAGCACCATTTGTTAAATAGGGAATCTTTCCCCCAATTTATATTTTTGATAGGATTATCAAAGATCAAATGATGATAAGTGTCTGGGTTTATCTCTTGGTTCTCAATTCTGTTCAACACATCTACCGCTCTATTTTTGTGCCAATACCATACTGTTTTGGTCACTATAGATTTATAGTATACTCTGAATTCTGGTAGTGTGATTCCTCCTGATTTGTTTTTATTTCTGAGTAATGTGTTAGCTATTTGAAGTTTTTTCTGGTTCCATATAAAACAAAGTACTATTTTTTCCAGATCTTTAAAGTATGATGGTGGTGCTTTGATAGGGACTGCATTAAATTTGTAAACCACTTTGGGTAATATGGACATTTTAACAGTGTTGATTCTTTCTAGCCATGAGCACGGTATGTTTTTCCATTTGTTAACATCTTCAACTATTTCTTTTCTCAGAGTTCGGTAATTCTTTTTATAGAGATCTTTCACATCCTTTGTTAGGTAAATTCCTAAATATTTCATCTTCTTTGGCACAACTATAAAGGGAATAGAGTCCTTGACTGTTTTTTTGGATTGACCATTATTGGTATATATAAAAACTACTGATTTGTGAGTATTGATTTTGTATCCTGAGACGCTACTGTATTCGTTGATCACTTCTAAGAGTTTTGTGGTTGAGTCCCTGGGGTTTTCCAGGTATAAAATCATATTATCTGTGAAGAGTGAAAGTTTGATCTTCTCTGACCCTATTTGTATACCCTTGATCACCTTTTCTTGCCTAACTGCCATGGTTAGGGTTTCCATTACAATGTTAAAAAGTGGTGACAATGGGCAACCTTGCCTGGTTCCTGATCTGAGTGGAAATGTTTTCAATTTTACTCCATTCAACATGATATTGGCTGTGGGTTTGCTGCAGATAGCCTCTATCAGTTTAAGAAAAGTCCCTTCTATACCTATTTTCTTAAGTGTTCTGATCATGAAAAGATGCTGGATATTGTCAAAAGCTTTTCCTTGTCAAAAGCTTTTCCTGCATCAATTGAGAGAATCATACGGTCTTTATTATTTAGTTTGTTTATGTGATGTATTATATTTATAGATTTACGTATATTGAACCAACTTTGAGACGTTGGGATAGAACCCACTTGGTCATGGTGTATAATTCATTTGATATGTTTCTGGATTCTGGTTGCTAGGATCTTATTAAATATTTTTGCATCTATGTTCATTAAAGATAATTGGTCTATGGTTTTCTTTTTTTGTGGATTTTTTCCTGGTTTGGGGATCAGGGTAATATTTGCTTCATAGAATGTGTTGGGAAGTATTCCTTCTTTTTCTATATTTTATAAAAAGTTATGTAATATAGGTACTAGTTCTTCTTTAAAGGATTGGTAGAATTCTCATGTGAAGCCATCTGGTCCTATACTCTTCTTTTGGGGGGGAGATTTCATATAGTTGATTCTATTTCAGTAGTTGATATAGGTCTTTTCAGCATTTCCAATTGTTCCTGATTAAGTCTAGGAAGTTGGCATGCTTCCAAGTATTGGTCAATTTCTTTCAGATTTTCGTATTTCTGAGAATGAAGTTTTTGTAGTATTCATTAAGGATTTTTTTTAATTTCTGAAGTATCTGTGGTTATTTTTCCTTTGTCATTTCTGATTGATGATATTATGGACTTTAATTTCCTATTTTTGGTTAGGTTGGCCAAAATTTTATCAATTTTGTTGAATTTTTCAAAAAACCAACTTTTTGATTCATTGATCTTTTGAATAATTCTTTTCTTTTTTATTTCATTTAATTCTACTCTAAGTTTAGTTATTTATTTTCTTCTGCTGGGTTTGGGGTTGGAATGTTCTTCTTTTTCCAGTTGCTTGAGAGGTCCCATTAAGTTATTGACTTCCTGTCTTTCTGTTCTCTTGAGGAAGGGTTGTGACGCTATAAATTTCCCTCTTAGGACTGCCTTTGCAGTATCCCACAGGTTCTGATGATTCGTGTCTTCATTATTGTTTGGTTTCAAAATTTGGTAATTTCCTTCTTAATCTTATCTATGACCCAGCTGTCATTCAGCATAAGTTTATTTAGTTTCCATGTCTTTATATGAGTATGCAGATACCTATTATTGGTGAGTTCAACTTTTATTGCGTGATGATCTGGGAAAATATAAGGAATAATTACTATACTTTTAAATTTGCTGAGGTTAGACTTGTGACCTAAGATGTGATCAGTTTTGGAGGATGTTACATGGGCTGGTGAGAAGAATGTGTATTCAGTTTTGTTAGGACAAAATGTTCTGTATATGTCTGTTAAATTCAATTGTTGTATGGTAGAGTTTAAGTCCAAAATTTCTTTACTGAGTTTCTCATTGGAGGATGTATTCAACACTACCAAAGAAGTGTTAAAATCTCCAGCTGTTATGGTGCTGGAAGATATTAAATTGCTCATGTCTGTTGTGGTCTCCCTTATAAATTGAGGAGCATTCTGGTTGGGCACTTAAATGTTAATAATTGGCATCTCATCATGTTGAGTGTTTTCCTTAACAAATATGAAGTAACCATCCATGTCTTTCCTCACTTTTGTTGGTTTAAAGCAGAATGTATCTGCAAATAAAATTGTCACCCTTGCTTTTTTCTGATTTCTGTTTGCCTGGATTATAGATTCCCAACCCTTCACCCTGACTCTATATTTATCCCTTAAGGTAAGATGAGACTCTTGCATGCAGCAGATATCTGGCCTGAGTTTTTGTGTCCAGTCAGCCAACCTGTGCCTCTTAGAGGACAGTTTAAGCCGTTCACATTAATTGAGAGTATTGATAAGCCAGGTAGTATTTTGGATGTCAAGTTTTTCAGAAGTCCAGTGGACATTTTGAATCTTTTCACCACTGTGGAAATCAGGTTTGGTCAAAAATTTCAGAGTGGGGTGGTGTCTGTGGCTCAAAGGAGTGGGGTGCCAGCCCCATATGCCAGAGGTGACACATTCAAACCCAGCCCTGGCCAGAAACAGCAAAAAAAAAAAAAAATTTGAGAGTAAGTTTACTTTGGTGGTAGAGCATTGTGCTGGTCATTATGGAAGATGGGTCTGAGGATAACTGAAGAGCTGGTTTGGTTATGGCAAGTTTCTTCAATATGTGTATGTCATTAAAGTATTTAACCTTTCCATAATAAATGAAGCTCAGTTTAGTTGGATACAGGATCCTGGGCTGAAAGTTGTTTTGTCTTAGGAGATTGAAGGTCAATGACCATCCTCTTCTGGCTTGAGAACTTTAAGCAGAAAGATTTGCAGTCATTCTAATATTCTTCCCCTTGTAGGTTATGATTTTTTTATGTCTGGCTGCTTGCAGGATTTTCTCCTTCATTTTAACTTTGGCAAAGTTAATTACAATCTATCTAGAAGATGCTTTATTTAGGTTGAGTTATGTTGGGGTTCTCAAACTGTCTGCTATCTGAATTTCAATATCTCTTACCATGCTTGGGAAGTCTCCTCAATTATCTCCTGGAGTAGAGTATCTGTGCCTTTCTGACCATCCTCTTCTCCTTCAGGGATTCCCATGAGGCGAATGTTTGCTCTTTTGGAGTGGTCCCATAATTCTCTCAGGGACTGATCTGTTTTTGCTTTCCACTTCTCTTCTTCTATGAGCGTTTGAGAGTGTTCAAAAGCTTTGTCTTCAATGTCAGAGATCCTTTCTTCTGCCTGCTCCATTCTGTTACTGAGGGATTCTACTATATTTCTCAGATCTTTGAGGACTGCAAGTTCTTGCCTCAGTGTGTCAAAATCTTTGGTGATCTTCTCTTTGAATTCATTAAATTCTTGAGACAACTTTTGAATTGCTCCTTGAACTTCTAATTCCATCTTCACCTCCATTCTGTTAATCTTATTTGCAATCCAAATTCTGAATTTGATTTCTAATATCTCAGCCATTTGTTTATGAATGGGCTCTTCTGTTATGTCTCCTTTGTCATTCCTTGGGGGAGTTGATCTATTCTGATTATTCATGTTGCCAGAGTTTTTCTGTTGATTCTGCCCCATGATTATTTTTCACTGTTTGGCTAGAGAAGTTGGCAATGTAAAATTGAATTGGGTGCTCCTGGAGTTATAATTAACCAGCCCTTTACCAAAGAACTGGGACTGGTGACTGTGGCTTTTCCCTTAGAGCTTTACAAAGTCCCATTCAGAACTACAGCCTGAAACTCCGGGGACCTGCTTGGTGTGGTGGGGCTAGATGGCACTGACCAGTATTTAGCTAATGTCTATCCAATCCTAGTGAATCAGTGGCTTTGGGCTGAAACCTCAGCTTTGGAGGTATAGAAGTAACTAAGAAACTCCGTCCCCCCATAGGCAATAACTGGAAGGGGAGAATCCCACATTCCCATAAAAACACAACCAGGGTATAACCTTGGTGGGTCCCCAGGTGATTGGCCTAGTCAAGAGTTCCAAATCAACTATCCCAGTCAACACAAACACCAATCAGGTGAGAGAGTTCAAAAGATCTGCAGCATCTAGGCAGCTCAATTTGACCCCAGTGGGAGAGACTGTGGAGCTGCCACCACTGTCAGGGGCAGCTGTTGTGTGTAGGTCGCAGGGAGCCAGTGGGAGCTGGAGGGCATTGCCACTGGCTGCAAGGGTCACAGGAGCCAGGCAGGGAACCAGAGAGCAGAGCCACTAGGGGGACCTCAGGGGTTGCAGGAGCTGGGCAGGAGTCACAGGCCATGGGTCACAAGGGCCTGGTGTGAGTCTCAGGAGCCAGGTGGGAGTCACCAGCCCAGGTGACAGAAGCTGTGTGGGAGTCGCTGCTGCAGCTGCTGGTCACCAAGCCACCCACCATGGCATCCCGAGCCAGGGAGTCAGTTGGCTGTGGCCCCTACTGATTGGCAGCACAGTCCCAAGCTATGTTCTTTCCAACACAGGACAAGTCTCTCTCCCCTTGTGACTCCCTGCCTCTATTAAAGTTATAGTTTCAGTGCAACTGCCCCATAGCTCATGAGGTGCCCTAGATTTTGCAAGCGATAGTCTTCCAGACCCCCAGGAGAGGGGGGAGGGGTGGATTGGGAGTTCAGGAAGGTAGGAAGAATATTAAATCAACTTTTGGCCCGGGCAAGAGACTGCCTGGGCTTGCAGCAGTATCCTTCCATGGAGGGAGTCCCAGCCTTCAGTCTTTCCCCTTTGGTGAAACAAAAGGTCCTCTGTTCTCTACTCACCTCAAGCTGCTGTCCTGGGGAGGGGGAAGGAAAGGATTCCCGTCCTCTTTGGGATGGGTTTTGTACCTGAAATTTGTTTCCTTGGAGTCCCAGCTTGTTGCAGCAGGGTTGATGTTAACCTGATCCTCTCTCTCAGCTCAACTCCCAATCTTCTGCTTTATTAGGCTATTTCTGGCCATTATTTCTCCCTCTAGATGGGCATACCTCTGCAGAAAGCCGGCTTCAGTTGGCCATCTTGCCTCCCTCTCCTCCTCAAGTTTTTTGTACAGTGTTGCCAATATAAGCACATGATTGCAAGTTTGCAAAAGTTAATTGTCAGACCCTGTATATAGGTAGACATTTTAAAATACATATATAGCACATAAATAAGCTATAAATATATATCTTAGATTATATGGGAATAGTAAGGTAATATAGTACCTATTAACTCATTTATTCTGGTTGAGATGTTTACATGAATATTTTTTCTGAAGCCTTGTCTTTCAATTGATATAGACCAGATTATGCTTAAGTATTCATTTGTTCAGGTCTTTTCTTATTTGATTAAGAGGTCATCTTCTGAAAAATTAGACTGCAGCAAAGCAGTCATTCCAGTGAAGCAGTCATTCCAGCCTTGATGTTCCACAAGGAAAAGCTATGTCACAGCTACTACTACTTCTGGCAGTAAAATCACCTGAATTTATTATTCAAATTAATGATTTCTTTAACTGCATAGTAGACATCTAAGAATCAGTTATTTATGTATTAAGAGGAAGAATACAGACTGTCAGGCATACTCAATTAGCCTTGTTTTAGAATCACACCAGGAAAAGGAATTTGTTAGTGCTTGTGCCAGGTAAGTAGAAGATATCTTTGTAATAGTAATGAAGATCAGCTCTGTTTGGGCCATCATTGCTCATGCTAAAGTGACTTTTCACATTTATCTAGCAAAGGGGAAAGATCTAAAGCCTTGACTGTGTACTAATTCACTTGATAAGATCTAGGTTCTTGATAAACAAATGATATTAAAACCCCCAAAGTTCATTAACTGGTAAAAAGCCTTTCACTTACATTCTCATCCTATCATATTAATGAATAATAAGACTCTAACAATTACTGAGTGCCTGTGATGTTCTAGAAGCACTTGGTAAATGCTTCTACATGGAGAGGAAATTTTGTTCCTGGAGTGGCACCTCCCCATACAGTGAAACAGGAACTATTTTGTTTTATTGAGAGTAGGATTTTATGATTCCATAGCTATTGGTTAAGATATAGGTTTGTAAGGGCTATGTCTTCTAGAGTTCTTCTGGATGAGTGGTCTTTGAGGAGGAAGAGGTGGGCAGCTGGAAAAGTCTAGGAAGCTATAGAGATTGAAAGTGGTCTGAGATTGGGGTAAGTGCATAAAATTGGGTAAGATTTTCTCTGCCATGTGAATAATCATAGAAGGAGATTTTAAGGCAGCATATGCTTAAGAACAAATAGAGGGATGGCCTCATTCAGTAGGAGGTTATAAGTATACCTGAAATAACAGCTCATTATGTGGAAGCTTAACAAAAAGAAATAACATGTTTGATGAATATGCCATGAGTTTAAAGAACAATAAAGGCAGAATCCTTAATCTTTTTTGGCTTTCTTAAGAAATTTTTATGAGATTGACTCTCAAAATCATTTAAATATGAGTGAAGCACCCTGCTGTTAGGGAATTCCATCATTTGGTAGCCATTGAACATAAACAGGTGTTCTGTTTCCTTTATGTACTACAGTAGAACTTCTGTATTGACCACTTCCTTAAGTTGACCTAATTTTCATTGACCAGACATGAACCACTTGTACTCAATGCAAATTCCTTATGTTGTTCATCTTTGTATATTGACCAGTTTGTTACAGTTTCTTGGGTGTCAACTTACAGAGGTTCTACTGTGTTTGTCTAAAAGCCTAGATTCATATTTCTCTTTGTATGTAGAAAAGGAAAGGTACCTGTAGGAAATTTTGAGTGAACCAAAGTATTTCAGAAAATATAGGAATTATACCAAGAATGATTGCTCAGCACTGGTGATAACCTGATGAAAAGAAAGGCTGTCAGTAGTGTGTTCTAAAAATGATGCACTGTTGGGACAGGAATGCTGACTACTCAGGATCATCCCTCATTTCTCAGGAGAGTATGCCTCTAAACAACCTTACCAGTTATAATCAGATGATATGAAGTGAAATGATGTAAATCAAAATTGAAGAGTAAAATCCAAGGGTCAAGACTCGATAAGAGAAGATAGGAAAACAGAGGAGAGATGGATTTGAAGGTTTTTGCTGTGTATAAACTATACTGCCTACCATGGCACTGAATCTTGACAAGACAATAGTTTGATACCGACTTTCTCAAAAAGGAAGGATTCTTGTGTAGGAATAAAATTAAAAGTAATTACTGTTTGCATGACTTTGGCTTGTTACTAAGGAGGATACCCAAACAAATGTTTCGTGAATAAGTAATAGTTATTTTGGTGGACTGTGATGTATTACATGAGTCTTGGAGTCAGATTAATGCTCAAGTTACCATTTGGAGGATAATAAATGTAGTTATATAAAAAATGTGAAATACTGCCTGCCTGAACCTCAGTTTTTTTATCTGTAAAATGGGTGGAGTTGTATGCTATTGAATTATATGATGTATATGAGGTGCGTGGCACTTAACAGTTGTTCATCTTCTGTCTTGAGCATCCTCACAGCACCTTTCATTTATTCCTTTGATACTGAGAAGAAATGTTGCCATGAGGATCCCCTGAGCTGTCAACTTTATATTTTGAAGGTGCTTATCTTCACTTATTTGTAGCTATAGTGACTACACTGTTAACCACTTGTTATCTATCTTGCCAAATCACCTTCTGTTGAGCGGTACGTTAGGTGGAAGGGGTTATTGATCCTGATCCAGTACCAATTGTGGTTTGGGGTGGAGCTTATTATGGATGAATAATAGCTGGAATGGTTTATGATGTGTGCTGAATACCCTTCAGAATGTTTTCATAGAAACATTTAGACTGCTACTGAGCATAAGAGACTAAAGAAGAGAATGTTATGTTCTAAATAAAAATCACAAGAAAGATAAATATTGCTCTTCTAACTTGGCACCCTTTTTCTATGATCATTTCCTTTTGCATTTTCTTCCTGTACCTGAGGTTTTAGCCAAAGATACAGAAGCATGTGTTGATTGGTCTTTAATCAACTTAAAACCTTTGCATTAAGGAGTAAGGGGGTACTTCAGTTTTCTTTCAAATATGATAATTAGAATAAAACTGTCTTTTTCCTGCCAGTTGGCTCATTGCATCTTCTAGCAGCTGTTTTAAATTCCTTAATTATCTATTGCTTACTCAGCTATCATTTTACAAATTTCTTCCCTGCTGCATTTTTGCTGAACCAAATTCTGACAGTAGGGGTGTTCATCTCACAGACTGTGCTGAGCTGAGTTCTAGTTATCCTATGTGAGTAACAGGATTAGCTATCATTAGGCAGGGCATTACGGTGAGTTTGATGTTTCTCTAAATGTCTTTGGAATTGATTACTATAGAAATGGGCATCTGGTAGAGTCTAAACTTACCAGTTGTATTACTCTTCATTTTACTGATGTTTGAATTTTGTTTAATCCAAGATAGCCCTTTTTATGCTTATGAATGAACAGGTGTTTCCTAGATTTAAAGTGTACATTACTATGTAATCTTACTGCTTATAATTTTTTCCCAATGAAGAAAGTGGGCATTGCAGCCATAGTATTTTTTCCCAGCTTATTATCAATTTCATATTTTGTTCAATCTGATATATTTTCTGTTAAAATATTACAAAATTTCAAAAGAAATTTTAGCAGAATTTTACTGTAAAGTATATGCCCCTAAGGTATGATCACCTGCTCTTTTCAAAAGCATCAATACAGTGTGTTCCTCTTGAGTTTATGTGCAATATGTTTTTGAAGTCCAATTGAATTAGATTTTAGATATTGTGCCTTTGGTAGCACGATGACATGTCACATTATATGTGATTACATATTATATATATTGATATATATTAAATAATATATATTAAATATATATTTTTACTTTATTTTTATCATATATGAAATATATGTTTGCTACTAATGTGAAAGCTGGTAATACAAGCATAATGTTTTTTACACATCAATTTAATACCTTTCATATCTTATTTCATAGTCATGCATTGCACAATTATGTACTGTATAGTTTAGAGTGACTTGCTTTGTTATTATTTCTTGATTCATAATTTTATGAAGATTTATGGATATTTTTGTGCAATATGTTCTTGTCCTCATGTGAATAGATGCAACAGATAATTTGTAAACATTTTAGCCTCTAATTTATTAATTTTTATACAGATACTTTTTTACACATACAAGAAAAGAAAAGAAATGGATACTGGGTTTACATGCTTAAATTTTGAAAACTGACTCTCTGCCCTAACTAACTTTGCTTTCAGGCAGATCATTTAACTTTACTGAGTCTCAGTTACTTTCTATAAAAATGAGACCAGTGATACCTTCCTCATAGTGATCTTGAGAAAGACCATTTCTTTTATTTATTGATTTTACTTTTGTCATCAAAAAGGGAAAAATCCCTGTTTCTTCTAAAACTTTTCAAGGAATGCATGAATTTAGTGTGAGCTTCCTAATTCTGACACACAGAATATTGATTTTGAGTTTGTTGCTGTAAACTTGCCAAATGAACTAAAACTCCTTTCAAGTCACTTTGATATATCTTAGACAAACTAAGTCTGCATTTAGTAATATATAGTTAGCTATTTGCAATGCACTGCTAACCTAACACAGATGTAGAAAGTGAGAAGCTGAGAGAAGACCGAGACGCTAAGTAAGTGAGTAGGGTAAAAGCTGCTGCATCATGCATGCAGAGATGAACCTAAAACTGAGGCCGCAACACTGATTTTCTTTAGCATTTGTGACCTCTCACTCTCACTTGTCAGTGCAAGAAGGGGAAAATCCTTATTGGTTGCAACATGTCACACTGCAATGAACTAAAAACTAAAGGCATAAAGGAACTCTGAAGACACCACCTCCTCCAAGACTGCTGGTGTTTCAAATAGAACAGTGGTTCTCAACTTGTGGGTCGCAACCCACAGAAACTGTATTAAAGGGTTGCAGCATAAGGAAGGTTGAGAACCACTGAAATAGAATTTAGTCAGATGGAATGCTAATTTAGGGAGCAAAAAGACATGAAAGGGAAATCAGGATGATAAAGGGAGGCTTCTTTCATGCATTGTTATCATTTTTCTGCTGTGTAAGTTCTGACCCAGAGGCAAAATCCAAGCCAGCCTGAACTCTAGAAAAACAGTCATTAGATAGGTATCAGTGACAATCAGAGAAAGCCAGTATGTACAGGGAGAAGAGAGAAAAAAGTGAATGGTGAGAATGTAATCAGTCCATGGGATTCTTTTAGCTTACAGTTGTGATCGTAGACAGCATCCTGCTCCCTTTGTCTTCCATCTGGACTGAGCGTGCCTACATCTAGAGCTATTGGTGTAATTCTAGATTTTGGTCATTAAACCAGATGGCAACCTACCTTGATAGAATCAAAACCTGGGGAGCCCTGAACCTTTCTTGGTTGCTTGACATTATCTAAAAATACGTGCTCACACCTTATCCGACTTAATGAGGGAAAAGAAACTGCTTTTAGGACATGGATGAGAAATTATGTCTCACTGAAGTAAAAATGCAGACAGATTTTTATCTTAAACACACATATGAGAAGAAGCTAACACTGAGTGAGTTCTTGCTAAGTACAGTGCAACATACGTGCTGTATTGCATTAAACATGTTACCTTCCAGATATTATCCTCATTTATAGGCATGAGCCTTGAGGTTTAGAGAGTTAAAATAAGTGGCTGGAAGTCACACAGCTGATAAGCAGCAGAACTGAAGATTTAGGAATACTCCATCTGATTTCAGAACCTAAATGAAGATCTTTTTGGAAGGATTGATTTTTTTTTTTTTCCAGCTACAAGACAAAAATTGCCCAACTCTGGGAGGAAGATTGAAAAGAAATGTTAATCCCTGTAGAGGGCATTATTCAGATTAAACTCAGCCAACATAATTTTCTAACATGATAAATCAGGCCTGTGCCAGCCACTGACTGTTTCAGATAGGTTTGCCTCTGGGGAGGAAAGTGCAGTGATTCGTATAACCTGCTGTCAGGGTTATTTAAATCTTAGACCCAACCTAGAATTTACTTTAATAATCTTATATTATTTCCTTGTATATTCTTATGATTTTTCCTGCCTTTGTGAAGAATATTGTTCAGCATAAGAATTTAGTAAGTTCTAGGCTTCCTCATACCCGCATTTCATATTTGAAGTACTGCCTTCTCCTTTTTCTCCCTGATTTAGGAAAATTTGTGATTTTTGCTGTGAAATTATGGACCAGGAGACAATCTGTTGAACCTGGAAAGTGTTGGGTGTAAGCTTATAACTTGCATGGATATAAGTATAATAGTTTGATCATGAGACTACAATTGTCTTTTTTTTCCTACCATCTGTTTTCTGTATTGTCTTTCTCTTTCTTTCCTATAATTTCCTTTATATGCCTTCTGAACTAACTGCAACCCACATGCTTGTCCTGGAATATTGGACACAAATAGGATGGACACATAAATTCTGGGCAAGGGCCATGACGAGGGAACAAAATGTCTTTCCTTACGGATTGTGATGATGCTTTTTAGAGTTTATTATACGTTTTCTTTCCTTCCCATCCTAAGCAATCAGAAGTTTTACCTTTAAGATAACAGTAATTGTCTTCAGTGGGAAAATACAACTCTATTTTGACCCAAAAGATAATTTAGAATGACTTAGAGAACCCACAGCTAAATGTCAAATGTGATTTAATGCTACGGTTGTATCTCACCTTAAGAAGAGAGCAGCTAAGTTCTAGCAGGGTTTGAGAGCCATTTGGATTAACTATTTTGATTCTTCCCCATATTATATAACAGATATTACCTCAGGCAGCACAGAAATTGTCCCTGGGGAATAGGGAGGCATCACAGTTCAGAAATGCCTATACTATTTCTTCAGAATGTCTTTGGACTTGGGTTTTTTTACCCCTTCTTTTTCTTGAAATCTTCACTTGAGTATGACTCTAGAACAGTGGCTCTCAACCTTCCTAATGCCACGGTCCTTTAATACAGTTCCTGTGGGTCACGACCCACCGGTTGAGAACCACTGCTCTCGAAGATGGCAGGAATGCCATCTTAAAGTATGTGTAACATTTTTGAGAAATTAGTTTTGAAAAAGGTAAGGAGGCTTTCTTCCTGGAGGTCTTTCCCCCAAATGCTTAAATTATTGAATGGAAAAATTTAGCAAGACATAGTTATTGCTAAAGATTAAGAAAAACATTCTTCATAAATAATGTCTCTCAGTGGGGAGGTACAATGGGACATTTGATAGAATGACACCTGCCCCTGGAAATCATATTCTTTTTTCAAGACATAAATCAGATCAGGGAGTGAGCTTTTTAATATGAATGTTAAATATGAATCTGCACCTAATGGTGAAAGAAAATGGGAGAAAACAATTCTTGTCTTTGACCTCTAGCAACATATTCCAAAGACTTTATGAGTTTTCCTTTCTCTTTCAATCCTAATATATTCTCTAGGTAATCAATTTCAGAAGTTTTTCAAGGAAAGGAAAACTTGGCTTATATGCCTGTTAACTACTACAGCATGTTAGATTCCTGCTGTTCTGTGTTACTACTCAACAGTAATAATGGAACTCCTATTATTGTCATTGTGTGGAGAAGAGGACCTCCTAAATTAGATTAAATGAGGTGCCATGCTTGTAAGCATGGCAGGTATTGGGTAGTGATGAAGGTATGGCGGCTGGAAATAACACTCCATGTCTTTCATCAGAGTAGCTTCCCCGTTCTGTTTCCTGTGCAAGGAAGATGTGGCATGAGAGAAGAGCTCTGATCTGTTTGGGGAAAAAATATCACAGCCTATTAGAAGCAGTGAAATTGAGGCAGCTTTGGGACTCTATTAAGTGTGTGGTATTTAGGCAGACTATCCCTAGGTAAAGTGTTGTTGAGGAGAATAGTACACAATGAAATAATTGGGCTTGGGAAATCATCTGGGCTTTAGTGGCCTCATATCTCCATGTGGGGAATGGAAAAAGGAGATACATCTGCCCCTCCTTTTCTTTAGCATAAAAGCTACACTGAATAAAACAGAGGGGAATTTCTTGCTGAATAGATAGACTGTCAATATATTTTGAACAATAAAAAAATAGATACAATTAAATTTTGTCTGGCCCAGGAAATACTCAGAGCATGTCGCCTCGGAGCCGTCTTGTGCTGTGTTCTTCTCTAGGCATCTGGATATTTGGTTGTAGCAGGGGAATGAAAATAATTCAGATGTCATCAGTATCAACAGCATCTATAGGGACATATATTCACACATTGATATGTTTGGAATTAGGTTCTTAAATAAAACATTATTCCCACAAATTTATTTTCATTTTAAAGGAATAAATTGAAATTGGCAAATAAGGTGAAGTAGACTGACTTTTTCCACTGAGACTTGCTGATTGACAATTTTTGTGGATAGTTGATTGGGGTAGGCTTAATAGTTAAGGTACCTGTATATCTTTTTTTTTTTTTTTGGAGACAGAGCCTCAAGCTGTCACCCTGGATAGAGTGCCATGGCATCACAGCTCACAGCAACCTCCAATTCCTGGGCTCAAGCGAGTCTTTTGCCTCCACCTCCCAAGTAGCTGGGACTACAGGAGCCCGCCACAATGCCCAGCCATTTTTTTTTTTGGTTGCAGCCGTCATTGTTGTTTGGCGGGCCCGGGCTGGATTTGAACCTGCCAGCTCAGGTGTACGTGGCTGGAGCCTTAGCCCACTAAGCCACAGGCGCCGAGCCCCTGTATATCTTTTGAGATGAGAAAAGGCACAGTGATAACAAGTTCAAGGCTCAGATAACCATTATTGTGCACTCTTAAGAAAATATGTTTAAGAAATTATGCTTAAGCCTTCTTTAAACTTAGCATATATGGTTTGACTAAATATAAATAATAATAAGTAACACTAGATTAAATAATTGCTTAAATTCTTTCACTCCAAACACAGATTCTACTTCTAAAGTCACTATATAAATGCTAGTTTTTTGAGGCTTATAATGGTCTGTGTAATCTTAGGCAGATATATATACACAGACGCACACGGTGGACATGAAAGTTCATGTGAAATTTAAATAATTTACTATATATGTCCATAACTATTTAAGTTATGAACTTTATGTCCACCCTGTACATATCTACACACATATACACAACATTTTAAAATAATATTGATTATTTCCCTCCTTTAAGTTTTGTATTTTCCTAACAGTTTATACTAATTGATGCAAGATAGTGGCACCCAGACCCCATAATCTGAGAGCAATATATCACAATTTGAACAAATATACATCCCCTCACTCATATTTTCAAAATTATACATGCTGTATATATGCAGGGCAAAGTATGTTCATTATACTAAGCCAGAGTTCTCATTCCTATTTTCCCACTTTATTAATATTAGCTTGTTTGCCTAGATCAACGGTTCTCAACCTGTGGGTCGAGAAGTGTATTAAAGGGTTGCAACATTAGTGCGGTGAGAACCACTGGCCTAGATGCTCATAGTAGAGGCATAGAGATGTAGAGACATAGTCTGTTTCCTCCAAGAAGTAACGGATTTTTCTTTAAGCTTCATGAGATAAATGAATTAAGTTAGCCTTTAACATAAGGGTATGTTTTGGTTGAAAAACAGAGACAGAGAGAGAGAAAGACAACGTGTGAATGTGTAGAGAGGTATATGTGTGTGTGAGAGAAAAAGAGCGATTCCTCAAAGTTAATGTGGTGCTTTATAGCTCAATAAAAGCCCTTATGTACCAGGATAAACTTGTATCTTAAGCTTAAAGGTTTAATTCCCTTAGAATTCCTCTTGGTTGGTATTTCCCCCACTCTAATGCATCTTAAGAAAGGTAAGATAAGAAATACTTATCACTGTACCAAGAGCCTATCACAAGCACCTGATAACCCAAGGGATTTTGGGGATCTTAGAAATTAAATATGAGATATATGAGACTTTCTTGATCTTAGAGATTAAATATTATTCTCTCAGTCTAGGAGAATGAAACACCCACACATATAAATCATAGTAATTGTGTTTTCATATTCTGGTTCCTATGGATTTAGTTAATTTAGATGTCATAAACTTAACAGAGAATAAGACTAATACTTCGCAATTTTAATTTTAATTTGGTCTGTAGCAAGTAAAGCAGGTCATTTGAATTTGATAGCTGTGTCTATCACTGTGCATTCAATTTACTGCTGAATTCATAGCAGCTAACCTGATAAATATTTATATGGTTTTGTATTTGATTTTTACCTTTATTTTATCAATCCCTAGATTTTCTTTGTAGTATAAGTCATGGTTGTTAGTAATGGTCTTTGTAATGACCACTGCTAATCTGTAAGCTCCCTGAGATCAAGTACAGTGTCCGTAGAGTATTCTGTAGAATTCCCAGATATAACCCATGCTTGGCATGTAATCATAATAACAAATATTTGTTGAATATTGAAAAAAAGAATCAGAAATTACAGTAGAACCTTTGTAAGTTGACCACTCAAGGAACTGTAACTAACTAGTCAACATACAGAGGTGGTCAGCATAAGGAAGTAGGCCTTAAGTACATGTGGTATATGTCTGGTCTATGAAAACTAGGTCAACTTAAGGGAGTGGTCATTATAAAGACGTGATCAACTGTGGAGGTTCTACTGTCTATAAATAGAAAACCCAGATTCCTATTGTTTAGATTAGATATACACAACAACTATCTATTGATAAAACCCATAATTTTTGAAGGGCACCCTTAACAGTGAATTTTTGAGCAACTTTTAAGTGCAAGTGCCAAATGGGAGAAAAATAGATACATAAATTGTAGTCCATTCCTGTCAGAGACTCATGATGTGGTAAATGAGACAGGCACATGGAAAAATGAGTAGTACAGTATAACCTTGAATCAGGATCACTTTGATTCCTATTTCCCTAGCTAATAAGATTTTAAGTTGGGAGATCATGGAAGTAGCCATATTTAAAATTTTGTAGATGACAAAAGGTACATAAGTGGTGTGATACATAAATATTTGTCAAAATAACATATCTGAGGCTGAATAAACTCAACTATATATAACAATTACAGCCAGTAATACTAATATTCATTCAGCACTTATTATGTGATAAGCACTGTTAAAATCAGTTTCCATATATCATCTCATTTAATCCTTTAACAATCCTATGAGAACTTTTTTCTTTTAAGAGATAGAGTCTTGCTCTGTTGCTCAGGCTGGAGTGCAATGGCATAATCATAGCTTACTGAAGCCTCTCACTCCTGGCTCTAATGATCCCCCTGCCTCAGCCTCCCAAGTAGCTGGAAGTACAGGCTCACACCGCTATATTCAGCTAGGTTAAAAATATATATTCTTAGAGATGAGGTCTCACTATGTTGCCCAGACCGGTCTCTAATTCCTGGCTTAAGAGATTCACCTCAGCTTCCTAAGTCACTAGGATTCTATCAGACTATTACTTTCTCTATTTGACAACTTAGGAAATTGAGGGTCAGATAGATTAAATGTAGTCATGCACCATATAATAATGTTTAGGTCAATAAAAGACTCCATGTGCAGTAGTGGTCCCATAAGATTATAGTGGCATATTTTTACTATACCTGTTATATGTTTGGATAGTTCTAAATACAGAAATATTTAGCATTGTATTACAGTTGTGCACAGTATTCATTACAGTAACATGCTGTACAGGTTTGTAGCCTAGAAGCAGTGCTGTACCATATAGCCTGAGTGTGTAATAGGCTATACCATTCGGGGTTATGTGAGGGACTTTGTGATGTTTCTTAGTATGTATCCCGTCAGTAAGTGAAGCATGGCCATAATTGACATAAGGTCACATAACTAACAAAAGTGGTGGGTGAGGTTTTTAAACTAAGGCCTTTGACTAGGTTCTTGATCATTACAGAGAAGTATAAACATAGTAGTATTAGCCTTAAGAGAAAGGAAAATTTGGTTCCTGCTAGTTGTACCAAGGAAGACTTCGTAGAAGAGGTACCATTTAAGCTGGGCCTTAAAAAAGTCATCTTTTGGACTGGTTGTGGGCTCAAGTCAGAATTATTGACTATTAGATTCAGAATAAAAGGCCATCTGTTCCAAGCCCCTCATTTGCAAAGGAGAAAACTGGGATCTGTGAGGTTAAATGACTTGCTGTAAGACATACGGCTAATTAATTGGCATTAGAGCTATTCTTCTCACTCCTCTATCCAGTGTTATTTTCCTCCTATTATGCACAGTAGCCCATGTTAAGTCTAATGCTTTATACCACTTTCTAATATGAGTTTCTAAAATACTATTTTGCAGCTTGAAAATGGAGGCTTTCTTGTATATCTATGTATAATGATAAAGTTAAGCCAGGAAAGGATCAGGGCAGACATGGAAGAGAGAAAGCTTAGAGATGTGGGGTGGTTGAAAGAGAGATACCTTTCTATTTCATTCTAATATTTTATTGTTGCCTGTGTTTCCTTTGATAATAAGTATGGACAATTGTATGTTCATAGAAAGGATACAAATGAAACTTTAAAAAAAAATGGTTTAAATTTCTATAAATTCTATGGCAAGTTCCTGTCCTGACTTATCAGCCTCTTAAGTAAGTAATCTGGGATGTTCCTAACTCTCACCAATCCTCATTAGCCAGTGTCCTGCTATCCAGCCTGCTATCCACCTGCACGGATGTCACAAAGATAAAATGAGATAATATATGTGAATACACTTTTATGATTGCCAGGCCTAAACTGTACCTTGTTGAAAAATATAGTAGAATTATGTAGTGTTGATGTTTTGTTAGCCAAGTGATTGTGTCAGATTTATGCACTGCTAAATAATCAATTTGGGACTTGAGTAAATACTCATTGGAAAAACATTTATCTTACTCTTAGTTTGTCCTTTTCATCCTCTTTTCCTCCTCAAGTGGAAAACTAGATTTAGGACTTAAAAGTAGGACTTTCCCCTATTTTTTCTTTGTTTTACCCATTGTTTTAAAATATAAAACTAGACCTTTTCAGTAAAATCTGTATCAACATATATATCTCCATCACTTTGGGGTAGGCTTTTTATAGACCAGGTAGAAAATTACAGTAATTAGCACATGTATTTCCTCATTAACATGTCATTAGAGAAGGCTTCATTTCTTTTAAGATCCTCCAAATAAGGTTTATTATATTGCATTGCTGTTGCATTCTATCTTTAATAGTTACCAAGAGTCAAGTATCATATTTTAGGTGTATAGAAGCTAGGATTGTTTTGGACTAAGAGTGGTGACCAAAGAGCAGACCTCTCTAAAATCTCTTCGTTTACTCTGGATTGGATCCTCGTTTATTCGCCACCAGTAATAACTGCCAGTCCTTTCTCATAGTGTCTGGGGGGAATCCTTTAGCAGGATTTTTTTATATGGACATCTATGAAATCTAGACTGATCTGAGGGAATTAACTCTTATTTGCACTGAAGTGTTTGCCATATCTTGGCTGATATCACTGTGAGTGATTCAAAAAGAATTACAAAAATTAAGTCTGTTTTCTGCTATAATCATATGAGATACAATATCATACAGAAATAAGAATATAGAATTTAGTATCAGACCATGATGGGTTCAGATTCTAAACTCACCATTAACTGGTTGTGTAACATAGCCTTTATTATTATAAAGTATTTGTTATAATGATACTTAGCCTTTATTAACCTCACTTGTCTCAAGTGTAATATATAAATACCAATTGTGTGCACCTTATAGGAATGTTTGAGAATTTAGTTAGATTATGCATGTAAAGTATTTAACAATACTTTATGGAATATATGATCTTTTAATATATTACTTTTATAATAGGAAAAAAGTGTGTGTATATTTGCATATGTATTCCTTCTGTTTTCCTGTTATACATCTTTGACTTAAGAAATCCTAACATGAAATTCGAAAATAAAGTGTTAAAGAGTAGTCATTCATATCATTGCTTATGGCAGACTTCCTTTAAACAGTCATCTTTATGATGGCATTCAAAGTAAATTACTTCACTTACTTATTTCACCATTATTTCTACTATGTACAGGGCCTAGCCAGGAGAAGGAGCAAGTCAGGAAATGCACATTGACAACCCCATGAAACCACTAGATAGTTCTTTTTTTCTTTTTATTCTTTTAAACAAAGTCTCACTTTGTCACCCCCAGTAGAGTGCAGAGGCGTCATAGCTAACAGCAACCTCAGACTCCTGGGCTCAAGCAACTCTCTTGCCTCAGCCTCCCAAGTAGCTGGAATTATAGGCATCCGCCATTATCACCTGCCTATTTTTAGAGCGGGGTCTCAGCTCAGGGTGGTCTTGAACCTGTGAGCTCAGGCAATCTACCCACCTCGGCCTCCCAGTGCTGGGATTAAAAATAGATACTTGTGAAGCTATAAAGAAGATACTGTAGGCTAATGTGATACAGTACAAGTGTAAGGATGAATGATTGGGAGGCCCTTTGCAGAGTGTTTGGAGGGAAGTGTAAGTGTTCAAGCAGGAGAAAGAATAAGCACAAAGCCCCCAAGACACTAACAAAATTGGTGTGTTTGAGGGCACAAAAGAAAGCCAGTGTGGTTGGAATTTGGTGTTCAAGGGAGGAGAGTAGAAATAAAATAGGATGACTCACACAGAGCTTTTGTATTATGAATAGAAATTTGGTTTTAAATCTAGCTGTTAGGTCTGTTTGGGTGTTCCCTGGTCCCCTAGTTTCCAGTGTCGAGAATGAGCACTGGTTCTGAGTGGAGCTGATGCTGAAGTATTCATACATACATGTACAAACGCACACACAACATTTGTTGTAAAGTGAAAGTACCTGATGGAGGAAGAGATGGGTCATTTTCTGAGAGGAGAAAGACCTTGAAGTCTAAGCACACACTGTCTTTTATGTGCTCACTAGTTTGTCTCACCTTCCTCCTGGTAGGATTGATTGCTGTTTCCCACGTTTGTGGTTATTGACTGGTTGGGGTTTATAACAGGTTACATAACAGATTAGGTTATATAACAGTTTCCTTAGAACTTGTGCATACTTTTAGAAACCTTCATGAAAATGCCAACCATGGTTTTATGTTAATTCAGTGGTAATGAGCCAGTTCAATGTCACTAGGAGCTCCTTACTGTGTATGTTTCCACCAGGGAACAGTTCCTCAGCACAGTTTGGTTTCTAACTGCAGTTTGGTTCTTGCTGTCTACCCTTTGCCCCTTCCTTACCACTGCTTTACCTCAGACCTAGCATTATCTTTGGACTGTTTTAACCTGAGGAGTTACTGTAGAACACTGGTTCTCAACCTTCCTAATGCTGCGACCCTCTAATACAGTTCCTGTGGGTGGTGACCCACAGGTTGAGAACTGCTGCTCTGGAAAGACAGCATGACTGTTATGTGGAAATTACGATCTGTTCAAAGGTATGGAAGCTGGGAAATCACCTTGTGTGTGGGCCAGGAAGGGAGATGGTGATAGTTTAAAAATAGGATTGTGGCAGTGAAATGGTAAGAGGTTGCATTTGTGCTTATTTTGGATATAGATTTGACTTGGGTGAATTGGATATGGGATATAAGGAAAAGAGAGGAATCAATTAAGGAAGACTTCCAGGATTTTAGCTTGGGTAACTGGTTGGTTTATATTATTTATAGACATAGGGAAAGATTGTATGGGGATGAATTTGTACGGTGGAAAGCAGGAATCATTAATTTTGTTTTGACATGTTATCTAATAAGTGTCAATTGATAGCCAAGAATGATGTCAGCTGGGAAGTTAAAGAGTCTAGTAAGAGAATGGAAAGATGTCCTGGATGGAGATAAGAATTTTATAGTCACCAACACATGGGATTTAAAGCCTTGGGACTGTTGGGATCCTCTAAAACAGTGGTTTTCAACCTTTGTAATGCTGCAAACTTTTTATACAGTTCAAAGGGGTCATGACCCACAGGTTGAGAACTGCTGCTGTAGAAGGAGAATGTAAATAAGGAAGAGGGGCTGGTAAGGAGGAAGCTACAATGAGGGAGATAGAAAAGGAGGAGTCAGTGATGTAAGACAGGGCTTATGGAAACAAAAAGATTTTCATAAACAGGCAGAATGTTTCATGGACAACCATGTTAGTGTTGTGGACAAGTTGAGTATGATCAAGACATAGAGTTGTTTACTAATTAGGACTTATACCTTTATATTTCTCCTTTATTACAATCCATCAGTGAAACAACAACAGCAAAAACACCCTAGCACCCAGTTTTTCCTTCAGTTGGTTTCTCAGTCTATTTTAGTATTATTCAAAACTGGATGTTTAGCTATTTTCTCCAAAAAGGAAAAGGAATTTTCTTTTTCTGGAACTGTTTGTTGAAGTTCTCCCCTTTCTCAATATAAAACTAATGGGGATTATTATGAGAAAATATAAAATACAAAAAAATTAAAAACACTACTTTAAAGGACTAATTTAATTCCTGTGAACAAAAAATTACATTAGGGGTATAAGAGTTAAATTGTGTGCATTCTGTCTCTCACCCCAGTTTCATAGTAATTTGCTGCGAACCTTTACCCCAAGAACACTTGCATAGTTTTGCCGAGTACAACCCTTTTCATTTCTCCACCTCCTTATTCTACATGCAGATGCAGCACTTTTCTGAATAAAGTTTTAGCAATTCCTTCTTTCAAAAATGAAAGCATTTTCCTTTCACGATTAGCATCTGTTTATAGAATAGTTCGTATTTTCGTAATTAGATCCTGCATAGAAATGCAAAGCCTGCTATGTAAAAAGGATAATGAATCTTTATTGCACAGTTGAAATCAGATTTGTGCAAAAGGCACTTTGAAAACAGTAATAAGCAGAGACATGTATTAAATCACCCAGATAAGGCACCCTCTTTATATTTTCTATTTATAAATGGAAATTATGACTACCCAGTGGATTCCACATGACATTTCCTATTACCAGCAAGGGTTTTCAGCTTTGACCATAAAAGTAATCTAAATTCAAAAGCCTCTGTGGATTCATGGCTCTAAAGAATACTTCTGGAAGGGGCCAAGATAGGGTGGAAGGGTCCTTTGTCTTTTTCTTTTGTCTATACACTCTGGCAGAGCTGAAGGTTAGCAAGTGGTAGAAGAAAGAAGTCATTCGAAATAATCGTGATAAGATCTAATCAGGAAACCCAGTGTCCATTTTATACATGCTGTAGCATATTAAGGATCTTCTAGTTGGGCTCCTTGAGAACCAAACTCACGTCCTTAAAAGTTCATCCTTATATTTTTCCATTATCTACATCATTTCTTGGCAAATAATGGATTTATTCCCAAGGTAAACCATCTCATGGGGTTTGTTATCTATTACCTCCTTGGTAAACCTCTGAAAGCTAGAGCACTGCCGTATAGAGAGAGGAGGAGGAGAAATTGGGAGGAGGGATTGGGAAGCAGGGAAAGTCAATGTCAAATGAACTGCCAAGGATGGATATTATGGCTGCTGGGGACCTCAGAGAGTATCTTGTGTCTTTTGTGTCCATTTTATAGTTGGTGCTTCATGTAAGATGGTAGTCTTGCCGCGACCATTCTTAGTATCGATTTACTCTCAGACATGCCAGACCATTTGAGCAGCACTAAAGGGAAAAATTCTATATATTTTCACTTATAAGCAGATGTATCAAAGGTATATATTTTTAACCCTTTCATTTTTCCTTTATTTCTTCATACTATTTTTTCTCTCTCATTGTAACTCTCCTGCCCCTATAACTTTTTTTCAAGAATAATGAAAGTTTCTCAATAAAAAAGCATTATAAAGAGAACAAATGAAAGATTTTTTTTTGTTTGTTTGTTTTACAAAAAGAGAATGTCGATAACAACTCAAACCTGTGAGGAAAAGGAACTTCAAACTTTGCACACTGCTAGCCATTCCGTGAAAGTGGAAAGATCTTATTTAAGGCTAGTTTTGTGGTGGCAGGATCAGAGCACTGCTGAGTGTTAACAAAAATGAATGAATTGATGCCAGATTTGGAGGCCTGCTTGAACTCCTCTGTTGTTTTTCCTAGTTGCTGCTTTGTGCTTTTCCTGTAGTGCAGGGAGAGAAATCAGTTGTCTGGCTGTCTGAACTCACTGCATCTGCTTATCAGTTTCACCAGCTTATATTTGGGACTCATCCCTCTGTCAGAATTATTTTCTTTTCCCTCTGCTTCATTAGAAGGGAGGCTGGGACCAAGCTCCTGAATTGATTTGCATACTTTCATGTTACCTAGCTCAGAAAACATATGGAGCATTTGGATTTGTTTCCTCAAATTAAATTCCTAAAAATTTGGAAAACACCAGAGTTTGTTTTGTGTTATAAAAAATTAGAGTTACTTTTTTTGGTAGACAAAAGCAACAAAATTTTGGCATAAAAATCTCTGGATTAGTTACTTTTAGAAGAGGTCATTGATTTTCTTCCTGCCTTCTATCATATCTACTTTTAGGAAAGAATACGTATGTGGAATCGTGCAACACTGCATCATGCATGTGTCCATTTAGGCACATTGAATACAAAATGTCACCAAGTCATTTTTATTCTTACAATTTCATAACTTTATATCTCCTTCCTGCTTTTCCATTCTTAATTTCAAGTGTATAACTAAAAGTCTCAAACATGGGCTTTTCATAGCTTCACATATGTGTAAAAAGTAAACAGGTGTACACAGTTAGAAGAAATAAAACTTGGACGAAATAAGACAGTAGGATGACTATAGTTAATAATAATTATATTTCAAATAGCCAGAAAGGAATAATTTGAATGTTTCCAGTGTGAAGGAAAGACAAATATTTAAGGTGATGGATTTCCCAGTTACCCTGATTTGGTCTTTACACATTGCATGAATGTATCAAATTATCACATGCACCCTCAAAGTATCTACATCTGTTTTATATCAATAAAAAATTTTTTAAAGAATAAAAAGAGAAATAATCATACAATTTGAAATGATACAAAATGTTACTATTTTTAATGCACTTCAACTTTAAACAATACTAATGTATGAATATCATCCTATCTTCTTTAGGAAAAGTACTTTGTAGCCTTAATGAGAGATACCATACACTGCAGAGTAAGTGAACTCTTTTAAGAGATAGCTCTTAAAATAAATAGTTTTCTTTGGGTACCCATGGTTTCCTGAAGGTTCGTAGAAAAAGGCCGCATAATAGAGGGGAAATAGCATGAATTTTAGAGTTAGCAGGCCTGATTTTGAATTCTGGCTTTATTTGTCCTTCTGGAATAGCCTTAACAAATACTATAAGCTCTCTTAAGTTGCAGAGTTACCATATTGGTCATATATACAATATGATCATAAGGAAAAAGCGAGATAGCAGATGGCAAAGTACCTAGTGCAGTGTTTGGCACTTGGTGGTCCATAAATATTTATATTAATATCTTTTCATTCCAGAAAGTACTTGCTGTATTGTCAGAAAGGTTTGTTTGATGCTGACAAAGGAGGGTTGGACCTAATTATGTATCTAGGGTCCTTGAAACAGTGAGCTAAATTTTTCGGACAATATATTATCTTTTGTTTTTCCTCCCTTTTGCTTTAAAACAGAATGCAATTTGTCTCGAACTCTGTACTCCAAACTGGTGGCTTAATTAAGCAAGTTTACTGACTGTCACAGAGGCTGTGGTTAAAAACTGGCAAACGTCATGTGACTATGTTAGTATCTGTGAGCAAATAAAGGGAAAAGACAGGATTCTACTCAGCACATTTTTTTTCTATTTTCTTCCAAGCTCATTCTTGCACTGCAGCATTTCACTTATAATCTGTTAATTAAATCATTTCACTCCATTTTATATAATTTTTAATTTAGCATTCATTTTCAACTTAGCTTTGGCTTCATTTACTGATAATAAACAGTGTTGCATACAACACATGTTCCACAAAACACTCAGTCATACACATACAGATGCCAATAATTTTTTCCAGTCAGGCACATTAAAATTAAAGGCAGCATCTCCCCTCACCCTTTCCATTACTGAATGTGCACCCTGTTTGAATAATACATACTCCTGACAGCCAGCAGTAGGCTAATGCGTAAAAATTATGTGCAGCATGTCACTACTACTTTTGAAAATTCATGGTTTTCCTAGACACAGACTGTAGAAGGTTTCCGAAATGGTCACTCTGGTACCTTGGAACTGTATGTTTGGCTTAATGGATACTAGCAGTAAATGTTTCTAGAATTATTGCTTTATGAGCTATCAGGTACGTGATAATTATTGAGAAAGAAACTTTAGTATAGCATTCAAATTACTTCTTTATAGCTTATCTTTTTAAGTCATAGTCCAAGTTCTAAACAGATAAATTCCTTTAACCTTAGATGAAATCCAAAAGTTTCCAAAGCTACAAACTCCAGAGTTTATGGACTACTTCTAAAAGATAGATACCTGTGTTGTGGTATAGTCATCCAAGTACTTAGAATCCATTTACTTTTTTCCTGCATAGTTGACCCCTCTTAGTTAGAAAAGTTCTTGTTATTGCATCTTGCATAAAGTTCTCATATAGTAACTTTGATTCTTTGCTCAACATCTGTCATTTGGTAAAGGGAATACCCTTGGTCATATTCTGCTGGGCATATACTTTGTATTAGTCAGTGTGGTAGGTGCTGGGGATGTGATGATGATCAAAGCCAGTGTGATTTCTTCTCTCACAAAGATGATATCGTACATGGTAAGACAAATACAAGCATTAACTACACAAGGACAGAGTTGTGTGAAAAGGTTTAGGAATGAGTGAAAGGGCATAAGTTAGAAATCCCACCTTTGTGTAGAAGTTTAGAACTCACCCCAAACCACTTGAGGAATGTTGTTTAAGTCGAGGTGTGAAGGATGGCTGGGATTCAGGTAGGTGAGTGAAGATGGACTGGAGGAACGTCATAGACATTCCTGTGGCTACAGAGTAGATGGCTTGTTTGAGTCCTGGAGAAGGAAAGGGCCAAGTAGTCGTGAGATTAGTCGGACTGTGGTTCCACAGAACCATATGACACCAAAGGTGAATGATAGATACTGTTCTTAGGACAGTGAGAACTGAAGGATTTTAGGCAGGGATTGACTCTATCAGATTTATTTATATGTGGAAAATCATCCCTCTGTGGAGAACGTTTTGGTTAATGTTTGCCAGAGACAGTTCAGGAGAGTACAGTGGTACAGGAGATAACCTGGTGACAGTGGTGGCAACAGTGGAGATAGTAAGTGATGGGTTAATTTGAGCACTCTCAAGGAGTGAAGTGGACAAGACTTACTATCAGTCTTAACTTGAGAGAAAGTGAAGCCTCAAGGATGATGCAGCAACCTAGGTTTCTGGCTTGAGCAGTTGTGAAAATGGTAGTAATTTTTCACATTGAAAGAGGTAAAATACTTTTTGAACCTATCTCCTGATTGCTATCTGAGCGTCCAGGTCAGAGGTCATAGGCTTGTAAAATGCATGGTATTAGAATTTTTTTATACGGGTTATCATCTGTTTCAGTTGAACAATACATGTTGGCTTAGATTATAGAGTTTCTTAATCTCTGTTTTGATTGTCATCTGCTGAGAGCTTAACATAGCAACTGAAAAGCCTACTGAGAATTTGGCAAATTGAAGAATAAAATATTTCAGAATGCCTATATTCCATCTCAGGTTTAAGTGCGAGAGCTTGTAGTGTGCTAGGAAGATCTTTGGATTTTTCTACTCTGTAACAATTTAATGGTTTTATTCCTGAATACTGCAACTGTTCAGTTCTCCCTACACCTCAAATTGTGGATATTCTCCTTCAAGTCCCAAATTCTCAGATAACAAAAATTTTGTCTTACGTTTAGTCTGGGAAGAGAGTTGGAAAGAAATGTCAATCCTGAAAATTGTAAGACTTTTGAAATCTTAACCCTACTACTTGCTTAATGTTTTGATTTTTTCATTTTGTTCAAATTAGTGCTTCAGGGCTTTCCGTTCGCTTGCTGTGCCCTGCTGTCATTCATGGCGGGTTCCCTGGTCATTCAATTCTGCTTTGCTCCATGGGTAGGCGGGAACTAAGGGGGAATTAAACCTACCTGAGCAAAGCTCCTCCAGTTACTAATGAGAGTTGTGTACGTATGCCCATACTCTTGATCCTTGAGTGAGATAACCCTGGAGTGGTTATCACACACCATTTATTCTCTACCTACTTATCTTTCTACCCCACTCTTTTGCTGTTGTTCACTTTATGCTAACTAAACTTCTCAGAGTCTGATTTTGGAAGAACTCAAACCAAGGCAACCCCTGTGAATTTGGTGTTCTCATCTCTGGAATGCTTTTATTTGACTAGATGGTCCTTTGCCTTGTTATTCCTTCCTGATTATGTATCACTCCTTGTACCTGTCACTTGGCATAAATTCATGTTCTTTTGTTCATTCTATTGATCTGAGACTCTGAACTGTTATCCCCAGATGGTGGGGAAAAGATTTAAAGTGGTGGCATAAGCGGGTAGATCAAAAACTCCCAGGACCTGTGCTTCACAAACAGATTTGTTGGATGTAGTGTGTATCTCTAAAGCAGAATGTCCTCTGCTTCCTGAATAAGGGAGCCTAGTGTTGATTTTTTAAAATGCAAATATTTGAAATTTCCCCTCCGTATTCTTTGCTGGTACACTGTACCATATTTTGTATTGGCCTTGATACTTCCCTTGCTTCCTTTTTCATCGTCTTATTCTTTAATTTAAGGTACAGTGCACTGTAACAAAAAATATATATATTTTCCTGGTGTAATTTTTAGCCGTGTGTCTTCAATTATGTTTCTGGGAGACATACTTATTAGGTTCTCTTTTCTTTTGGATTCTTTTTCTGGCAACTACCACTATTTGGAATAATTATTCTGAAATTTTACTTGCCACACTTGAGCTGCGATTAGCAAGGAAAAATGTTATCTGCACACTCCAGAATAAAACCATCAAGCAAATTAGTTGGGGGAGGATATTGATTTATAATCTTCTGTATGTGTTTCTTTCTTCCCAGCATGCACAGATGTTCTCACCCTTCCTTCCAGTGGTGTTCATGTAACCTAGAATCTTCAGTTATATGCAGTAACCCTCAAGATGGGAACAGGAAGATAAGGAATGTAGCCAAGGTGGAATTGTTAGAAGAAAACTGAGTTTTGCATATTGAACCTAGACAGAAGCAGCGGAGGAGAGGCGAGCAAAAATTAACTGAGAGGTTCAATAGGCAGTTATAATATGGTGGATATAGATGAGTGGTACCCACTTTTCATTTATAGTTCATTCTGATCTCCTTTTTTAACTGCAAAGGCTAGGAAATAAAGATTTTTATTTCCTAGACTCTCTTGCAGCTAGGATTCTGGATGTGAATTAGTTATACTTGCTTAAGATTTGGAAGGTGGAAATGAGGTAGAGGTCACTCATGTTTAGCTTTTGCTCTTTTTACTTGACAAGCTAGGTTAAAGAGAAACTGCATTGGTGTTTCAGTTTCCAATCACCAGCTTCCTGAATGTTGAAAGGAAGTTATGGTGTAATTTCTTGATCCCAGATTACAGCTTTGTCCAGTGTATTTGTAGCTCAGCTGTTCCAACAATGGTTTTCTGTTTGTGACAAAAGAAAGGTCACACTTCAACCAACCCTGTCCAGTAAGTTTGTAAGAGGTAAATTCTTTCAAACCCTTTCCAGTGAAAATTTTTTCTAAGTGGTTTCTGTTTTTTTTTACCTGAACCCTAACTGATAAAGATGGGTTGAAGCAAACTTTGTGCTTTAAAGGTCTAGACACAGAGAAAAATGAGAGAGACAAGAAAGAAACAACAGGATGATCTTGCAGACCTGCATATGCAGGCACTACTCCATAGTCCAGTGTCTACAAGAAAGCAAAGCAACTGCTGATTAAGTTATAGGGCTGCTAATGCTTTAATTCTTGAGTTCCAATTTTACAGAACTTTTCCTAGCTCCCCTGTATATTTATCCATCAAGCATGATGCTGACACCGTTCTCTGTTGGGGATTGTATCATTCCTAACTTGGTGTTTTGAAACAGGTGGCATTTTACTTTTTTCCCTCTCTTGAGAAATAAGATGAATTGAAGAAAAGGAGAATGATTTGCCCGAAGGAGAAAGGAAAGATTGAGAGCCCAGTGTTTCTGACTTTCTTATAATGAAGTAAGAACAAAAACACAAGTGTTTAATTTATTGGGCCCCAGTTGAGATGCAAAACACACTAGAGAAAGTCATGGTCCCTGTCCTCATGGTCTGTGATCCAGCCACTGAGGCACACATTTCCATTTGCTGTATTCCATTCATTATGTTAATTTTCCACCAAGCCCCAGCCCCACCTCCACCAATTATTTTTGTGTCAACCTTCTAATCACAACATTATATGACCATTCAGACTGGTACTAATTAAATCATTACTTAATTCACAAAGTGTGCAATAATGCTAATGGCTCTTGTCAGCTGAAATTACATCATGGCACTTACTTTCTTTATTCTCAATAGATGGGGGGAGAGGTTTGCTCCTTTACTGAACATCTTTTGCTTACCCTCACATAACCAGCTGATCCCATCGTCTAGACCCCATCCTTACCCAAAACTGGGAAAACAATGTAGTAGACTTAGTGAGGTGTACCTACAGATGTGTACCTCATCATGTAAAATCATGATCCCAACTTTTTTAAAGTGGAAAAGTGTTGATATTCAAGGAAAAAAACAGTATTAGGATTTAGAGTACTGTTTGCCACTATATTTTGTCCTCATTTTATACTTCGAATTACATTATTTTTAACAGAGTAAAACAGTAGCTTGTCCCTTTTTCTCATTTTTAAAACAGATTTGTTTTCCGCTCAATTAGACTTGTGATCACAAGAACACAAAGTAGTATTTTTCTCCTTCTGGAGAGAGACATACTGTATGATGGGCAAATTGTCAGGAATAATTATACCAAATGATGGAATAAAATCCAATGGAAAACATCTTTCTCACTGCTATTGATACATTTTTATTTAAGACACAATGAGCATCAAGCACATTTATGACAAGGTGAAATTGACAAGTGGCCTTCTGCCATGATTTTATTTTTAATTGCTGGTAAACTAATTAGCCAGAACAACATGTTGTATAATCCACAAAACTGTCACTTATGCATTTTCCAATAAAAGTAAGATCTACTATGTGGGAAAGTTCTCTTTTAAGAGATAGCCCCCCCCCCAAAAAAATTATTCAGAATTCTGAACATACAGATATCACACAATAAAGGGCTTTTCCTCACCCATGGAATGGATTTGTGTCTAACATTTGTTTTGAGATTTGAACAGGTATTAAGAAAGGCAAACGGTATTTTTTTTCCTTTTTAAGACCAAATTGCACATCGAAATAGCAACCACTTCTTTAAACATATTAAATTCCATGTGATTGAGTCATGTAAGTCTAAGACTTAACATTTGAGGACTAAGACTTTACAATTAATCAATAGTTACTTAGTACAGGTGTTGGCAAACTTTTTCTTCAAAGGGACAGATAACAAATATTTTCAGCTTTGTGGACCATTCAGTCTTTGTCACAGTGACTCTACTCTGATTTTGCAGTGCATCAACAGCCATAGACAATGCATGTATAAGTGTGGCAGTGTTAAAATAAAGCTTTGTTTGTAGGCACAAATATTTGGCTTGATGTAATTTTTGTTTATTACAAAATATTATTTTCATTTTTTCCAGCCATTTAAAAATAAAAAAACCATTCTCTATTCATGGACTTTATACAAAAGGCAGTGGGTTGCATTTAGCTTACAGGTTATAGTTTCTAATCCTTCATCTTCCACCTTCTGGATGCCAGAGTCACTCTTATTTGTTTAGTATCTGATGGCTGTCAGGCAAGGTGCTAAGCACTCAGGGATATTCAGAGATAAAGAGAGCAAAGTTCCTGTCCTGCCGAAGCTTATAGTTGAGCTGGAAAGGACATATAGATAGGATTGAGACACGCAGTATCAGATGTTAAATGGCAAATGTCACTGTGACTGAAGCCACCATTGCTGACAAGTATTTCAGAAGAGGGTGGTCACTTCTGCAAAGAAATGACTAGTTAGGTGAGGAGGTATAGAAATGGTAGGATATCAGTTGGATCCTAAAGGAAAAAGTTGTGGGCCTTTAAAAAGACAATTTAAGACCATAATGCCTTCATTTACTGTCTAAGAACAGTAAAAATTGTCATTCCTATAATTCCTCATTTTCCTTAATTCTTTCCTTTATTTCATCTCATGAAAATTTATGATATACAGAAGTTTTAAAGAATGTCATATTTAATACCCAGTACCCAAACACTCAACACATATATTCTACCATTAATATTTTGGGCTGGGTACAGTGGCTTATGCTTGTGATCTCAGCTACTTAGAAGGCTGAGGAGGGAAGATACCTTGAGGCTCAGAACTCAAGACCAGCCTGGGTAGAATACCACTTCACCACGAGAAATGGAAAGGAAAAATAAGAAAACAAACAGACATTATGATGCTAACCTGTAGTTCCAGGTACTCAGAAGGCTGAGACAGCAGGGGGGTTGCTTGAACCTAGAAGTTCGAGGTTTCAGTGAGTTATGATGCCACTATAATCCAGCCTAGATGAAGGAAATAGACCCTGTCTTAAGAAAAATAAACAAATTGCTGTGCATGTCTTACTATGTATTTATTCTTCTAACTATCCATTACTCTTATTTTATTTTATTTTATTTTATTATTTTTTTTTTTATTTTGAGTCAGAGTCTCACTTTATCTCCCTTGGTAGAGTGCTGTGGCATCATAGCTCACAGTAACCTCAAAGTCTCAGGCTCAAGTCATCCTCTTACCTCACCCTCCCAAGTAGCTGGGATTATAGGTGCCAGCCACAACCCCTGGCTATTTTTAGAGATGGGGGTCTCATTCTTGTTCAGGCTGGTCTCCACCTCCTGAGCTCAAGCAGTCCACCTGCCTTGGCCTCCCAGAGTGCTACGATTACAGGCATGAGCCATTGCACCTGGCCACTCCATTTTATTTTTAGTTTATTTCAAAGTATTTTTCACCATCATGATATAGTCTCATAAAACTTAATGCATGCATATCATTACTATAATTTAATATTGGCTTATTCTTTTGGTATAAAATTTAAGTTTTAGTTTTTTCTTTTGGCATACAATTAAGTGTTCCAACATTAAATATACACATTATCTGAGATTTGGCAAGATTTATCCATATGTAACCTAAATCTCTTTAAGATATATGAAGTTATTATCACTCCAGAAATTTCCTTTCTAGTCAGCCCTCTTTTAGAGAGACCACTGTTCTAAATTTCTCTGCTTAAGATTACCTCCATCTATTCTGAAATTTCTTGTAGGTGGCATCATGTAGAACCTATTATTTGGTTTTAGCCTTTCATCATCATATATTTTATTTTTACTTGCTTAGCATAGTATTCTGAACAAGTGGAAGGCTCTAAATGCAGCTATTTTCCCAGGGGAAAATATATGGTCTATTAAGGAAAACATAAAAAAACTCAAAATAATAACATCATTCAATTATATGTGTGTGTGTATTCTTTAATTGTAAAATTAAATGATCCATTGATTAATTTTTTCACATTAACCTTTTTTTTTTTATTGTTGGGGATTCATTGAGGGTACAAGAAACCAGGTTACAATGATTTCATTTGTTAGGTAAAGTACCTCTTACAATTGTGTCTTGCCCCCAAAAGGTGTGGCACACACCGAGACCCCCCCCCTTCCCT
>CAUYRH010035656.1:0-14904 GCA_963574655.1 Perodicticus potto
TCCTGTGTGCTATGTTATATGCTTATTATGCCATGAATTCATAGGGAATGGGTTCCAGGAGCTCAGGTTCCTTTCTGTTGTTTTCACAAAGTGATCTTCTCTGGGTGGAGCAGGCTGGCGCTTCAGTTGAACCCAGGTACCTTTCTCTTTGGCTTCCTTCTTTTCCTGATCATTTTCCTTCACACATTTCAGGAAGCTATCTCGGCTCTTAGAGTGCTTAATATGCTCAGTACGAACATTAATCCTCTTGGCAAGAATCTTGCCCTTAACTTGTTTGTTTACAACAATGCCAACAGCATGCTGGGTAACATTGTAGACTCTTAGAGTTTTGCCATGGTAACATTTGTGTGGCATAACTTTTTGAACAGTACCCATTCCCTTGATGTCTGCAATATCACCTTTCTTGTAGATTCGCATATATGTGGCCAAAGGAACAACCCCATGTTTTCTAAAAGACCTAGAGAACATGTATCAGGTGCCTGTCCTCTTTCCCTTTGTGTTTGTCATTTTGGTGAATTACTGCAAAATGGTGTCTCTGGCTAAAAGTTCAAAATATTTTCTAAAAATGCTTCCAAATGTAACAGAGGCCATTAAATTATGTTAGTGAATAGATGTTGTTATTCTCTCTTCTATATGCTTTTAACATGTGGCCTCCTTAATTCTTGAGTTGGTGATGTTTTATTTAGTTTGTTTCCAAAATGATCTACTTTTACTGAATAGATGTTTCACTAAGACATCTGTTGACTTGTGATTACTTTCATTTTAGCCAGCCTGCTATTATATGCAAACTCTTCGTAATGCATGGGATTAACTGTGAGGAATCTAAAGAAACAATTGAGTTTTCTTACCCAAATGAAAGTCTCTTTTTGAGATGGATTAAAAGTTCTTTTGGACTCACTGTTTATTTCTTAGGTTGGCTTACTTTTAGATCAGGTTTACCTTTTACTCCCTTCTCTGCTTTCTGAGTCTCCAGTGATAAAACACTGAAAGGTGACAGAAAATGTTACTGTCTGTAAGCTAATATTTAAATTATTTGAGTATCATTTTAATATAAACACTTTTAAATTGTGAAGATTAATTAAAATATTTTAAAAACAAGTTCTATCATTTGAAATTGATATATATATGTCATGATATAAATCCTTTATCACATTTTGCTTCAAATAAGTTACCAAAAAGCTTTTTAGTGTATGCTGCAGCTTTTCAATATATTAATAGTATGGCATAGGAGTTTTAATCTGTAGTGAGTTATATAAAAGAATCGAACTTTTTTTTCTTTCTTTCCTTTTTTTTGAGACAGAGTCTGTTGTGGGGTCATCATAGCTCACTGCAGCCTCAAACTTCTGGGCTCAAGCAATCCTTCTTTCTCACCCTTCCCAGTAGCTGGAACTACGTGCACCTGCCACCATGCCCGGCTCATTTTTCTATTTTTCGGTACAGATGCGATCTAACTCTTGCTGAGGCTAGAAAATTGTACTTTATCATGATCAAACTTACTACTACTTTTTGTGTGTGTGTGTGTATGTGTGTGGTTTTTGGCCGGGGCTGGGTTTGAACCCGCCATCTCCGGCATATGGTGCCAGTGCCCTACTCCTTTGAGCCACAGGTGCCACCCAAACTTACTACTTCTTATGAAAACCTTTGCCACTTTGCGGTCTGAGATTGTGTCACATTCAGGGGTGTGCAACTTTTGTTTTTTTCCCTCTGCCACACATTGGAAGAATGAAGAGTTATCTTGGGCCACACAGTAAATACACAAATACAAGCCAAAAAAAAAAAAAAAGAGAGAGAGAGAGAAGAAAGTTCATGCATACTTTTTGTGATATTTCATAGCACAGATAACCAAAAACTGTCCTCACAAAATCATCATGTGGCCCGGAGGTTGGACACCCCTGGTTTTTAAGTCAACTAGAAAAGAACCAGATCAGAACAATAGTAGTTAAAATTGATAAAATGTGTAACATTTGTTAGGCAAATGGTGAATAACAAGGAAGATAGAAATTTTTAATTCTTTTTCTTGGTACTTTTCATTCACTCATTCCTTAACAAATAACCTACCATTGTAGGCACTATCCTAGATGTTGGAAATTGAGAGGTGAGCAAGATAAAAAATAAAAATTGCATTTATAATTTGTTGCTTTTGAGAGATTGAAATGTTTATTTATACTATCTTGAATTATATACCTTTTATTTGGGTACAAGAAAGACTATTAGCATGACTATTCTCCTTTTTAGATTGTTACTTTCTCCACTTAATATTGCTGTATTCTATATGTAAAATTATAACTGTATATTGAACTCAAATTGAAAATCAATTTTTTAACATAGAAGTCTGATCTGATGGGGCTTTTTTTTTTCATTTTTACTGTGGGGACATTCACATAGCAGAAAATTCATCATTTTAACATTTTAAAATTGTATTATTCAGTGTTATTAGTACATTTGTAATTTTCTTTTGTCATCACCACTATCTGGTTCTAAAATATTTTCATTATCTCCAAAGAAATCCCTGTGCCCATTAAGCTGTCATTCCTTATTCTAGCCCCTGGTAACCACTTATCTGCTTTCTGTCTGTTTAGATTTATCTATTCTGGATATTTTATGTAAATGGAATCAAACAACATGTGGCTTTTTGAGTCTGGTTTTTCTCACTTAGCATAATGTTTTCAAGGTTCATTCATGTCCACCATATTATCAATATTCCATTTCTTACCTTGCTGCATAATGTTCCATAGTATTGATATACTACATTTTGTTTATTCATTCATCTGTTGATAGACATTTGGATTGTTTCTACTTTTGGCTATTTTGAATGATCTACTCTGAATACTCATGTGTAAGTTTTTATTTAGACATGTGTTTTTCATTTTCTTGGGTATAGGCATGCTTCAGCAATATTGTAGTTTCACTTCTAAACTGCCACAATAAACTGAATATTGCTATAAAGCCAATGTTGTGTTGAGTCATAAGAGTTTTTTGGTTTTCTAAGCATATAAAATTTATGTTTATAGTATACTGTATTCTATTAGGTGTGCAGTAGCATTTTGTCTAGAAAACAGTGTACATAAATAATTTAAAAATTCTTGATTGTTAAAAAATACTGACAGTCATCCAAGCCTTCAACAAGTTGTAATCTGGTGGTCTCTCCTCAGTATTGATGGCTGCTGACTGATGGGGGTTGTGGATGCTGAAGGTTGGAGTGTCTGTGGCAATTTCTTAAAACAAGACAATAGTGACATTTGCTACATTGGTTGGCATTTCCTATCATGAAAGATTTCTCTCTCTTTAGCATGCAGCGCTGTTTGATAGCATTTTGTCCACAGTAGAACCTCTTTTAGCTTGAAATCAAACAAATCAAACCTTGCCAATGCTTTATGAACTAAATTTATGTAATATTCTAAATTATTTGTGGTCATTTCAACAATGTTAACAAGCTGGGTGTGGTGGCTCACATCTGTAATCCTAGCACTTTGGAATGCCAAGACAGGAAGATCACTTGAGGCTAGGAGTTTAGAGACTAGCCTGGGCAACATAGCAAGACCCCTGTCTTTACAAAAGATAAAAAAATTAGCCAGGTGTAGTAGGGTATACTTGTCTCAGCTACTAGAGAGGCTGAGGTGTGAAATTTGCTTGAGCCCAGGAGTTCAAGGTTGCAGTAAGCTCTCATCATGCTGCGGCTGCACTTCAACCTGGGTGACAGAGTGAGACCCTCTTTCTATTTATTTATTTATTTGTTTTTTGTAGAGACAGAGTTGCGCTTTATCACCCTCAGTAGAGTGCTGTGGTGTCACATAGCTCACAGCAACCTCCAACTCCTGGGCTTAGGCGATTCTCCTGCCTCAGCCTCCCAAGTAGCTGGGACTACAGGTGCCCGCCACAACACCCGGCTATTTTTCTGTTTTGTAGTTCGGCCGAGGCTGGGTTTAAATCTGCCACCTTCAGCATTTAGTGCCAGCGCCCTACTCGAGCCACAGGTGCCGCCCTATTTATTTATTTTAAAGTTATATATATATATATTTTTTTTTTTTTTTTTTTTTTAATTGCCCTCGGTTGGAGTGCTGTGGTGTCACAGCTCACAGCAATCTACAACTCCTGGACTTAGGTTATTCTCTTGCCTCAGCCTCCTGAGTAGCTGGGACTATAAGCACTCGCCACAATGCCTGGCTATTTTTTTTTGTTGCAGTTTGGTCAGCCCCTCAGCATTTGGGACCGGCGCCCTACCCACTGAGCCACAGGCACCGCCCCGTTTCTATTTTAAAAAAACAAAACACAACAAACCATTGTTAGTAGCATCTTCACAAAGAGTAGATTCCATCTCAAAAAACTACTTTCTTTGCTCATCCATAAGAAGCATCTCCTCATTAGTTAATTTTATCATAACATGGTAGCAATTAGTCACATCTTCAGGTTCCACTTCTAATTCTTTTCTGTTAGTATTTATAGCCCACCTGCAGCGATTTCCTCTACTGAAATCTTGAACTCCTCAGAGTTATTCATAAGGGTTGGAATCAACTTATTCCAAACTTTTTATTAATGTTGATATTTTGATCTCCTCCTATGAATCACAAATGTTCTCTCTTTTTTTTTTGTTGAAACAGAGTCTCACTTTATTGCCTTCGGTAGTGCCATGGCATTACACAGGTCAGGTCACAGCAACCTCCAACTCCTGGGCTTAGGGGAGTCTCTTGCCTCAGCCTCCTGAGTAGCTGAGACTACAGGTGACCGCCACAATGCCTGGCTATTTTTTTGTTGCAGTTTGGCCGAGGCCGGGTTTGAACCTGCCACCCTCGCTATATGGAGTCAGCGCCCTACCCACTGAGCCACAGGTGCCACCCACACAGATGTTCTTAATGGCATCTAAAATAGTGAATCCTTTTCAGAAGATTTTCAGTCTTGCCCAGCATTTTACCCAGATCCATCAGAGGATTTACTATCTGTGGCAGCTATAGCCTTACAAATGTATGTCTTAAATGATAAGACTTGATCCATGGGCAGCAGAATCGATGTTGTGTTAGGCATAAAAACAACATTAATTTCCTTCTACATCTTCATCAAGAGCCCTTAGGTGACAAGATGGATTGTCATTGTCAGTGAGAAGAAATTTTTTTTTCTTTCTTTTTGAGACAGAGATTCACTTCATTGCCCTCCATAGAGTGCCATAGCGTCCTAGCTCACAGCAACCTCAAACTCTTGGGCTCAAGTGATTCTCTTGCCTCAGCCTCCTGAGTAGCTGGGACTGTAGGCGCCTGCCACAATGCCTAGCTAGTTTTTTCATTTTTGGTAGAGACAAGTCTCACTCTCCCTTAAGGTGGTCTGGAACTGCTAAGGTCAGATGATCCACCTGCCTCAGCCTCCCACAGTGCTAGGATTACAGGCATGGGCCACTGTGCCCAGCTGAGAAATAATATTTTGAAAGAAATTTTTTTCTGAGCAGTCTCAACAGTGGGCTTAAATTATTCAGTGAACCACGCTGTAAACAGTTGTGCAGTCATCTAAGCTTCGTTATTCCATTTATAGAGCATGGCAGAGTAGATTTAGGGCTTTAGGATTTCAAGAATGGTAAATGAACATTGGCTTCCGCTTAAAGTCACCAGGTGTATTATTGCCCCCTAACAAGAGAGTTAGCATATCCTTTGAAGCTTTGAAGCCAGGCACTGACTTCTCTCTACCTACTGAAAGTCGTTGGTGGCATCTTACTCCAATAGAAGACTGGTTTGTCTGCCTGGAAAACCTGTTGTTTTGGTATAGCTACCTTCATTATTTTTATTTTTTTATTAAATCATAAACACATAGATCATGTATACATTAATGCAATTATGGGGTACAATGTGCTGATTTCATATAGAATCAGGAATGCTTACATTACACTGGTTAATATATACCTTGTCTGTTTACTTATTGTGTTAAGACATTTACCCTCTATACTAATACATCTGACATGTATCCTTGCATTATGCACCATTGGTGTGATCCCATAATTCACCCTCCCTCTATCTGACCTCCTCCCTCCGCTCGCATTCCCATTAGTTATTTTAACTAGATGTTCTGGCTGACTTGCTGCATCATTTCCATTAGCTCTTCCTGCTTCACCTTATACTTTATGTTAATTGAGATAGCTTCTTTCTTTAAATGATACAAAGCAATCTCTGCTACCTTCAAACTTTTCTTCATCTCTCTCAGCCTTCATTGAGTTGATGAGAGTTAGGGCCATGATGTGGATTAGGCTTTAGTTTAATGGAATATTGTGGCCGGTTTGATTTTCTGTCCTGGCCACCAAAACTTGCTCTGTATCAGCAATAAGACTGTTTTGCTCTCTTATTATAATCATATGTTCCCTGGAGTAGTACTTTATCTATTTACATATTTATTTATTAGAGAGGGGTTCTCTTTCTGTCATTCAGGCTGCATTGTAGTGGTGGGATCCTAGCTTTCTGTAACTTCAAACTCCTGGGCTCAAGCATCTGTCTGCTTTGTCCCCCTGAGTAGCTTACCTAGTACTATGGCAAGGGGCCACCATACTCAGCTAATTTTTTATTTTTTGTAGAAATGGGGTCTTACTCTGCCACCCAGGCTAGTCTTGAACTCCTGACCTCAAGCACTACTCTCACCTAGGCCTCCCAAGGTGCTGGGATTATAGATGTGAGCCATCATGCTCCCAGCCTGGAATAGCACTTTAAATTTTAAGAACTTTTCTTTTGCACTCACTATTTGGCTAATTGGCCCAAAAGACCTACCTTTTGGCCTGCCTGTGCTTTTGACGTGTCTTTCTCACTAAGCTTAATCATGTCTAGGTTTGATTTTAAATGAATGATGTGAACTGTTCCTTTTACTTGAACACTTAGAGGTCACTATAGGGTTATTTGGCATAATTTCAATATTATTGCAGCCTTGGGAGTAATAGGTTCAAGGCAAGGCCTCCTCCGGTGAAGAGGAGAGAGACGGGATTGGCCAGCTGGTGGAGCAGTCAGAACACATTTTTCATTTAGGATCACTATCTTATATGGGTATGGTGTGTGGCACCCCCAAATAATGAAAATAGTAACACCAAAGATCACTGATTGTAGGTCACCGTAACAGGCGTAATAATAATGAAAAAAGTTTGAATTATTGGGAGAATGATGAAAATGTGGCAGAGACATGAAATGAGCACTTGCTACAGGCAAAATAGTGTTGACAGGCTTGCTTGATAGAGGATTGCCACAAATCTTCAATTTGTAAAAGAATATCTGCAAAATATAATAAAGTTCAATAAAACAAGATGTACCTGTATATACTTGGGAGCGGAATTGCTGGGTTTTAACGCAGTTATGTGTTTAGCGTTTTTGAAGAACCATCAAACTATTTTCCATGGTGCCTATATTATTGTGCTTTCCTAACAGCAGTGTATATAGTTCATAATTTCTCCACATCCTTGCAAATACTTGTACTTTCATACGTTGCATATGGAGTTTGTCAGGTCTCTTGGGTCTTATCTGGGTAGTTCCTCAGTTTTCTGTCTTCTTTGTGATAGTTTTGAAAATTGCTAGCCATTTGTTTAACAGAATATCACTGTTTGATGATTACTTGTGATTAAAATCAGGTTGTGTGTTTTTGGCAAGTATATGGTCAGAAGTGATACTGCATTGTTTTCATTGCATCTGAGATTAGTTGCCACATGATGATGATGTTAATGGACAGTGCTAACTTTGAAGCAGTTTTGTAAGGTTAAAGTGGTATCTGTTAGATTTTTTTTCATTGTAAGGTAATTTTTCCCCTTTATAATCGGTAGATATCTTGTGGGAAGCAACTTGAATACTGTAATGATATCTTGTTTATTACCATTGTGCTTTTACTCATTAATTTTAGCATCCATTAATGAATTTTGACTAAAACAGTTATTGTGACATTTTCTATTTGGTGATTTTGTGTAATTAATTTTTCATCATCTGATATTCTATACATGATATTGTAGTAAGTTTATTTACTTAGAATCATGTAGTGATGAAATTGAAAGAGTCTTAAATGATCACCTAGGAACTGCCCTGTTGGAAAATCATACTATGTTAACTATATTTTTGCTTTGATAAGTTGAGGTAATGAATGAATGCTTAGAATCTTTTACCAAAATTTCACAGTATCATAACAATTAGATGGTATTTTACAGAAGTATCTGTCTGCAATGGAGTAAAAAATTTTAAAAACTTAATCTTTTACCTCAGTTAGCTTGAAAAGCTCTGGTCTTTTTCGTTTCTTTTCTTTTTTTTTAAGAAACAGAGCCTCACTTTATTGCCCTTAGTAGAGTGCCATGGCGTCATAGCTCATAGCAACCTCCAACTCCTGGGCTTAGGCGATTCTTTTGCCTCACCCTCTCAAGTAGCTGGGACTACAGGCGCCACAATGCCCATCTATTTTTTGTGGTTGTTGTTGCAGTTTGGCCAGGGCTAGGTTCGAACCTGCCACCCTCAGTATATGGGGCTGGCGCCCTACCCACTGAGCAACAGGCGCTGCCCCAAAAAGCACTGGTCTTAAAGAATACTCAAGAGCTGAAATGCTTAGTAGATCTGTTGAATATGTATACATCATGGTGTTCAGAAATCACTACATTCTTTAGTTATATTATGAGCGTGGCACTGGGTTAAATGACGGACAAAGATTAGAAAAGAGAGGAATGTAAATACAGATGTGGGAAAAATGGCAAGATAGGTGTAGGAAAGAGAAAATACTTTATGAATAGGCAATAATGCCTTAAGGCACATCTACTAGCATTTCTGATATAGATTGCCCCTTTTATCTGTAGTTTTGTTTTTAGCCTTGTTAGTTTATATGTATTAGGAATGATGTGGAGCACAGAGTTTTAAAAATAATCCTTTTTTTTAAAGTGAGGGCAACAGAAAGAATGTTAAATATTCTATATTTTATGTCCTTTACATCATCACATAGAGAGGGCACTAATTTCCAGAAGAGCTAAGAAAAGGAAAAGAAAGTAAACCAATCAAAATAATTAGCATTTACAAAGAGGCAAATGAAGAAAAGGGAAGAGAGAAATCGGTATGGGTATGATTGTTCAGTATATATTGGTTCTGTCAGTTTATCTAATTCCTGCCTAGTTGGTAAATTACTTTTGAATCTCCAAGGTACTTACTATTATTATTATTATTATTATTATTTAGGCCTTTGTAATAGATTCTTTTAATTTGATTATTGTTTTCTAGGAATACAGGAGTTTCCAGAAAATATTAAAAATTGTAAAGTTTTGACAATTGTGGAGGCCAGTGTAAACCCTATTTCCAAGTAAGTTCTTCTCATTTGAATTATAAGTTACTTATGTGACTAAAACAATTATAAAACAGTAGGAGACTATACATATTTTAATGGAAAATACAGTAAAACCTTCATAGTTGACCACATCCTTACATACTTTGACCACCTCCTTAAATAAGTTGAACTAATTTTTGTAGACTGGACATGCACTACCTGTACAAATCAGTACGGTAGGCCTAGTGTTTTAGGTTGACAGCCTCTGTATGTTCACCAGTTTGTTACATTCCCTTAGGTGGTCAACTTACAGAGGTTCTACTCTATTTATCAGTATTAAATCTATATAAAATTTCAATTTTGGAGTATAAAAGAAAGTTTTAGACAATCTTTCTATCCCAATATATTATAAACATAAAATTGAGATCCAAAAGAGATAAGGTATTTTGCTCCAGATCTTACAGATAATGTCAGAGATGAGACCAGAATCCAGGTTTTCTCACTCAGTATTATTTTTACATGTCAGAATGTCTTTACCTTTGAATCAGTCATCTTCAAACTTTTGAAAATTATAAAAGAAACTGAAAGGTTGAGAAGGTGAAACAACAAAAGGAAAAAACGTGATTGGTTGCAACATACACCAGATGTTATGTTTTTTAATGGTAATAGCTATAAATAGAAAGTTTTCCTGGCACCAAACCTGTTAAATTTACAAAATGGAATAGTGGAGCAAAAAGTGAAGAGAGGGAAGCATAGCTTATTATAGCTAAGTCAAAAGTTGAAACCAGCTTTTATGAAAAACACAATTAAATTCAAGTTGGGGGAGAGGGAATGAGAATGAGGAATTGGTAAACTCACCTAATGTGTACAGTGAAAGGGTATATAGCATACTCCCTGGGTGTCTATCAAAAAAGAATTAGTAATGGCTAAAGGAAAGATAAGGGCTTAACTGCAACTTGGACTTTGCCTGACAGACACAAACAATGTAACCTAATCGTTTGTACCCTCACATTAATCTGAAATTTAAAAAAAAGATAGAAACCAGTTTGCACATGTTTTACTGTGCTGCTGCTGTTGTTTGAAACTGTCACTCCACCTAGGATACAGTGGCAACCTTAAACTCAAGGGAGCCTCTTGAGTAGCTGACAGTACAGGCATGCTCCACTATGCCCAGCTAATTTTTCTTTTCGTCTTTTTTTTAAATAGAAATGAGGGTCTTGCTCTTGCTCAGGCTGGTCTTGAATTCTTGAGCTCAAATGATTCTCGTAGAGTGCTAGAATTACAGGCATGAGCCACCATGCCAGGCAATACCATATTTCTTTCTTTTTTTTTTTTTTGGAGACAGAGCCTCAAGCTGTCACCCTGGATAGAGTGCTGTGGCATCACAGCTCACAGCAACCTCCAATTCCTGGGCTCAAGCGAGTCTCCTGCCTCTGCCTCCCAAGTAGCTGGGACCACAGGTGCCCGCCACAACGCCCGGCCAGTTTTTGGTTGCAGCTGTCATTGTTGTTTGGCGGGCCTGGGCTGGATTCGAACCCGCCAGCTCAGGTGTACGTGGCTGGCGTTGTAGCCCATTGAGCCACAGGCACCGAGCCTGTCTTCTCAGTTTTACTTCAGAAGGATTTGACTATATTGAAGAAATAACAGTATAACTTTAAAGGAGGTGAACTGTTTGGAAATCAGCAAAGATTTCCTGGACACCTTTTTTGGGACTTTCAGATCAACATCTTAGGTGAAAAGGATGATATACCAGTTCATTTCTGTGACAAATGTGGATTGCCTGTTAAAATCTATGGGTGAGGCTTGGCGCCTATAGCTCAGTGGCTAGGGTGCAACCCACATACACTGGAGGTGGCAGATTCAAACCCAGCCTGGGCCTGCCAAACGACAACTACAACCAAAAAATAGCCAGGTGTTGTGGTGGGCGCCTATAGACCAGCTACTTGGGAGGCTGAGGCAAGAGAATCATTTAAGCCCAAGAGTTTGAGGTTGCTTGAGCTATGATGCCATAGCACTCTATCAAGGGCAAGATAGTGAGACTCTGTCTTAAAAATAAATAAATAAATGGCTTGGAGTCTGTGGCTCAAGCAGCTAAGGTGCCAGCCACATACACCTGAGATGGTGGGTTCGAATTCAGCCTGGGTCCGCCAAACAACGAGGGCTGCAACCAAAAAATAGCCTGGCACTGTGGCAGGTGCCTGTAGTCCCAGCTACTTGGGAGGCGGAGGCAGGAGAATCGCTTGAGCCCAGGAGCTGGAGGTTGCTGTGAGTTGTGATGCCACTCTACCCAGGCCGACAGCTTGAAGCTCTGTCTCAAAAATAAATAAATAAATAAATACAATACAATACATAAATAAATAGATAAATAAAATAAAACCTATGGGTGAATGATTCCATGCAAACATTTTTTTTTGCTATGGCTGTGCTATTTTACATGGAAAAAAAGGAGATAAAATGTGTCCAGGCCGTAGTGATCCTGTGCAGTGAATTGAGCAGTGTACACGAGGTTCTCTCTTCATGTATAGTGTTGTTCTAGGGTGCATGAGAACGTATTTGTCTCAGAGAGACTTACAGCTCATATCAAACATCGCCATTTGAGAGCTGGAAAACCTCTTACCTATGCTTCACTTGAAAATGTTCATCCTCCTATTGCCCCACCACCGGGATTTCAGATGGTGGTAGGGCAATAGGAGGATGAACATTTTGCCTCTTCCTGGGGACTCAGCAACATCTTGGGGGGCCCCTAGGCAGCTCCTGGAAGGACAACTATCTACAACATAAGGGGTTACAGCCAGTGGCTGAGAGGGACACCTTTACCTCAGGTACTGCACAGTGGGAGGATAACCCATTACAGCACTTGGCCAGCAAACCTGTAGCATGAGCCCACGGTGGGAGAAAGCAAGGCTCAAGCAGCTAGCAGTGCTCTTGTGCCCCAAAAGTCTTTGTTCAATATGAAAGGACACGAAGGAAATTCGTGCTATGATGGGAGGTCTCTAGCCACAGTCTGCTATGCCCAAGGAGGCCACCTGGCTTAGGGTCTAGCCTGAAGTGTGGACTCCCATCCTCACCCAGTCCTTTAGGCTCTGTGGGCAGAGGTGTGGAGGCCACAGATGCAGGAGGGAAGACAAGTTCCTGGAGACACCAGTGGAGGCATAACTTGGGCCTAGGCTGACTTCTTAGCACTGACTGTGCACACGGGCTCTGCCAGCATTGTAGATGGCAGCTCTTCTGCTAAAAGTAGCTCCTGCTTTCTGGACCCTGACCCCCCCGGGTACAGCCACACTAGTCTTCTTCTTCTTCTTCTTTTTTTTTTTGAGACAGAGCCTCAAGCCGTCACCCTGGATACAGTGCTATGGCATCACAGCTCACAGCAACCTCCAATTCCTGGGCTCAAGCGAGTCTCTTGCATCTGCCTCCCAAGTAGCTGGGACTATAGGCGCCTGCCACAACACCCGGCCAGGATTCGAACCCGCCAGCTCAGGTGTATGTGGCTGGCGCCTTAGCCTGTTGAGCCACAGGTGCCGAGCCCACACTAGTCTTCAACAGCAACTCAACCCCAGCCCCAACTCCTCTCAGCCAAATCCTGCCCCCCAAGGGGCTCTGGGTGGGGAAGATGCCCACACCTGCCCAACTGGCACCTCCTTGGGACCTGGAGCTGCCTAGGGTCACCAGGAGGGGAGGCAGTAGTCTGAGCTCCAGCAGGACAATAGACATGGCTGAGGTGCCTTCTTGGGTGCTCCAGTGTGTCCAGCCTACAGAACATCTGCATGGTGAGTGACTCATCAGCCCAAAGGTTCCAGACCCCACCGTGTGCCCCGGCAGCCCCTGAATTGCTCTTAGGGCAACTTGACGCGCATGTGGGGCCATATAACGTGCAAGGCTCTCTGACCACTTCTTCCTGACATGAAACTTCTCTCGACACAGCTAGGCAGGGTGTGTACAGAGTCCACTGTCCACTAGCCTGTCAGTGGGCACATGGGCTGTTCCCATGAGGATTCTGCTCTGAACACTCATGTGCAGGTTTGTGGATATGGGATTTCACTGTTCTCAGGCACCCGGGGTGCAGCTGCAGTGCTATGGGTAAGCTTCCATTTCACACCACAGTGGCTGTGCAGGGTCCTCAAAGATGCAGTGCAGGAGGCGGGGGTCTCTCCACGCTCCTGGCTGTGCCGGGCTCTGCTGGCCTCTCACTGGGGCTTCCACTCCTGCATCCCCATAGCCAAAGCTTTGTGCACCGTGTCAGGTCCGCTGGCCTCTATTCACCAAGGGCCTCTGAGACAGTGCAGGATCTGCAAAACGGGAGGACAGCACACTCGACCCATTCATGCAGTAAAGCCTCACACAGAAGACCCATGTCCACAGAGCCAGACAGACCTGGTGCCCACTGGTGGAACTCGGCCAAGAGCTGAGGGGTAGGAGCCTGGGCCTTCCACACCCATCTGGGTAGTGACGTGTCTTTGAGCTGCTGTCTGTGCACGTGCACGTCTGTGTGTCCACATGCTGGTGGGGACCTGGGCACCCTACTCAGATTGGGGTGCATATGGCATCCACCTGGAAGCCCTGATCCACTTACCCTCTGGGCCTGTTCAGGGGACACATGAGTAGGACTCATACTACGACCCTAGGCAGCCCCAGCTGAGGGACAGAGCCTTAGGATGTGTTCTCCTGGTCCAGGTGGCCAACCCCATCCAGAGGACCTGTGCACCCACAATGGAGGCTAGCAGACGTCTTGCTACCAGGCAACCCCAGGACTCCCTCCCCTCAGGCCAGCCCTGGGCCCCTTTCCCATCTTGGTCAGGCCAGGTCAGCTGCCATGACCCCACTGGACACAACCCTCAGCTAGGTGCTTGTCCTGGCCTTTCCACCAGCAGCTGGGCCTCGCACCCTCTGCTCTGCTGCCCCTCTGGGGGTCATCTGTCCTGTATCCTGGTAATGACATGTCCCTGCTGCTGTACCTCCAACCCCATGCCCCAGGATACAGGAAGCCAGCAGCGGAAGGTAGGTCTGTGGCTCCCACTCATGCTCCAAAGACATTTTTTGGCCCAAACCTTTATTCCAGGACATGTGCTGTGGGTCCCCAACACAGTGACCCACTGCTGTGCAGTTGTATCACATGTGCTATGTCTCTACAACCAAGTTGCTGACATGTGTTCCCCCCTACCCCGAGAAGGGCTGTCCATCCTGTCCAGGCCCTTCTGAGTTCCCTGTGGGTCATCTCTGCTGCAGTGACATCCATTCAGGATAAGGGGCCATATAGGACTCTCGCAGCCCACAGCACCCCTGGCCTGAGGCCCATGGTCACCACCAGGATGAAGGGTATGGCTGTCCAGCTGGTAGGATGACCCCTGGGGCTCCCATGGATGGACACTGCCCACAGACCCACCATAGGACTCTAAGGAAGTCATTTCTGACCCAAATGCTGACTTCTGTGGCCACTGTCACTTGTCTTCAACTGCCACCATCAACCAATGATGGATGTCTGCCAAAGTTCCGAAGCCCCTGCTGTGACAGCACTGCTCACATGTGATTGAGTGTGGACCCTTCCCCGGAGGAATTATTGCATGATCTTAACCGTGGGAATGGCAGCTGTTAATAATAAAGGATATAATAATAAAAGGAAAAGAACAGCACAGATTGCGGAACAATAACAAAAACATGTTCCTCATTAGG